>QUSF01000061.1:1511481-1637403 GCA_003676055.1 Chloebia gouldiae
GCAGCTGTGGGTCCCGCACACCGCACAACTCAGAGCCCCGCAGCCCCTCACGGGCTACACACGGCTCCTCGAGCGCTCCTCACCGGCACGGCAGCCATCCGTTCTGCAAACTTCACAGCCCCACACAGACTCCACTGATCCTCGAGGGCCCCTCACATCCCCTTAGTCCCCATCCCCCACCCCACAGGTGCGCAACCCTCACGGATCCCACAAACCTCAGCCCCGCGCATCTCACAGCCCCTGAGACTGCCGCAGTCCTCCACGGACCCCCGCAGCTCTAATCCCCCCATAGCACCTCCGCCCTCAGCCCCTTACCCCACAGCTTCTCAGGCTGCCTTAGCACAGAGGTCCGGAGGCTCCGCGAACCCTTCCCGAGCCACTCCCACCCAGCCGAACGTACCGCACTCAGATCCGGCCGTGCGAGCCCTCCACACGACACTTTCTCACCATAAAATAGCGAAGTACGGCCGCCGCCTTAATAGTCAAGCCTCTCCCGCCTCCCCATTGGCCACGCCCCGCTCTCCGCCCCGCCCAATTGGCGCCGGCCTGCATCGGCCCGAGGCATCATGGGGAATGTAGTTCCCGCCTCAGCAGTGCCAGCCGGCGGGGAACAATAATTTCAAAATTAATGCTCTAGCAGTTTATCTCATCTGAAAGGAATACTCCTGTTCCTGCTCGCGTGTGTTCTCGCCCTTTCCCTCTGCTAACCGCTGGCACTCACTGATTCTACACGTTATTTCCCTGTCTTAAATTCATCCGGTCGTTTTTCCTGAGGCAATCACTTCCTGCAACTGGCGATGAGTTCTGCTTTGGTGTCACAAAAACTTCTCTTTTTGGATGAAAAATACATAGCCATTTCTAAAGTGGCTCCCAAAAGTGTATGGCTGTACTAATGTGATAGCCCCATCAATTACCTTCTCTCCTACAGCATTCCAAGAAACAACTAAGTAGTCTGACAGGCTGCAGGAATACACAGGACCCTGGAGTGATTGGAAGCGTCCAAGGCCAGGTTGGACGGGGCTTGGAGTAAAGTGGGATAGTGGAAGGTGTCGCTGTTCATGGCGGGGGTGAAATGAAATGGGCTTTAAGGTGCCTCCTGCCCGTGTAATATATGTTATGGAATAATTCGTGCTTATGTAAAATATATATATGTAACTGTCATGGAGTGACGTTACGATGCTGGTATCCACAATCGTGTGTTCTGTTTATGTTTGATACTATGTTCTGTGCTTTCAGAACTCACTCTGAAAGTGAAGGTCTGTTTTGCCTTATCAGCCATTTCACCTCCCCCCATGGTCTGTTGTCTAGAAGACGCTAGAGCTGGCTGGCTTGCTTTGCTTTGCTTTGTTTTGCTTGCTTCTGCTTTTGGCCTTTGCTTTTTAGTTAGTTTAGCTAAGCAGTCCAATTCTTTCCCTGGACTGTTTTTTTCCCCCTTTCTTTTCCTGAATACCATTCCAGCCTGCTCCGGACTGGGGCCTGGGAAACACTGAGAGCCTGCATTTTGTGATCTGCAGCAGCCATCCCCAGTGCCAGAGAGCAATCCCCAGCATCCAGACCCGGGCGGCCACTCCCAGGAAAGACTTATTGGATTTGTTCATGAGATAAGTGGAAGTTGATTTGTTCACTGAAGCAAGAGTGTGGTATGCTTGCCTACCTTGTTTTGCATAAGAATGTACTGTGGTACGCTAGCCTAAATTGTTTTCCATAAGATAGTGGCTAAGAATGTAATGGTCTGTCTTTGAAATGCTTACTTGCTTACAAGGTGATAAGGAGGTTGAGATTAAAGTCCTGGGTATGTGTATCTGGTTTGCTTGCTTGTAAAAACTGTATCTTAAAAGAAGAGACTTAGAAGCTATCACATACCCCAGCGACCACCAGGAGGGAACGATCCCCTATCAACAAGACCCAGATTACATCTGGAGAGTCACGTCTGCAAGGAGAAGGGGGGTATAAAAGGAAGGTTGGGACAGAACATTTTTGTGTGCCATTGGTGGAGCGGAGACCCCCCGGCCGCCCAGCGCTGCATTTGCCCATACTGCTTGCTTGCTAAATTAATAAAATCTCTTTAATTGGAAAATGACACAAATTGGTCCTGTGTCGTAACTTATAACAATTTGGTGCCGTGACTCAGATGGAGAAGTAGATCGGTCGCTACGGGACGATCGGGAGGCGCCCCGCCCTTACAGCGGCCCGGCTGCCCCAGGCTTCCTGATCACTCTCCACCGACGAACCTAAATTGAGCAACAGGCAAAGGAGAACCGGTTACCCCTGTAAACTTTGTGCACGAAGAACCGAGCGAAGACGCAGGACGCGTGAGTATAGGCCGGTTACCCGCTCGGTTTGGGGTGGTTATCCCGGAGTGTTGTGTATGAGAGGTCTCGTAGAGACTAAGTGAGTGCGGACCCTGTATTAGTGCGTTTTCCATTCCCCGCGAGGGGCTGGGCCACGAACCAGGGGAGCATGTGTGAGAGAAACTGAGTGCACTCCGGAAGATGGGACAGAGGAAAAGCAAGCCCTCTGGTCCCATGGGTGGGGAATCTCTGTAAAGCTTCCCCAGGTCCCTGAGGAAAGGGAAGGATAAAGTCAAAATGGTATGCTTTTGTATAGAGGATGGGGCACTTACTAGAGGACCCCTGGAAAAATTAAACCAATTTTTAAGGCGAAATATTTACACATGGGAAGGTACGCTCTCGTGGACTCGAGAAACCGGTAAACCACACTGACTCTGGGCTCGGAGAGCCCAGCAAACAGGTAAAAGAGAGCTCACTGTTCTTCCAACTGAAAACCCACGCAGCGGTTCGCTGTGCGGTTACTAGGTTGCCATGTTCCTCACACTCCTGGCCTGGAACCACGGCCCAGCAGCTTTCGTGGGAACCTGAATTACTTGTGCAGGTCAGTTCCCTCTCAATTCCTGCAGTCTGGGCACTTCCAGATGTCTGATTCCTTCCCTAGGCTGCTGCCACAGATGGAATCTGCACTCTCAGCTCCAACCCTCACCCACTGCCACACTCATCCCACTGCTCCTGGCCAGGGGAGCTGAACTAAAACCAGGACACTTAAATTTTAAGGGAAACAACCTCAAACCTCACTTGAGAGTAAAAAGGTATGCCTGTATTTACACATATCCAGGAAAAACAGTCCTCTAGGAAGTCTTGGATTTATTTTATCAGTTGAACTAGCACAGCTGCTGCCATTAAGTTCTCCATCCCCAAGAACCCTGGAGACCCTGGGCCATGGGGTTTTTGCTCTGTTAGGACGGATCTCTGGCCAGACTCACTGCCCAGGAGTGTTGAAAATCCTATTCCTCACTTCCCAGACTAATAAATCTCTTAAAATCCACTCTGGATTGTGCAGAAAAGCTCCTTGGTCCCACTTGGAACTAGACATCTACAGCTGGCTTTATTAGTTATTCCAGAAGAGTAACATAATTATTAAGAAAAAGAGAAAACAGTTAAACCAAGTAACTTTTGCCTGAAGTTTTCCTCAGGAACGAGTTGGGAGCTCACCAGCAAGGCTCCCAGACAGGTAGAGTGTGCGATGTAAAATTTATATGTGCACATATTTAAAAATATATTATATAAAAATATAAATATTTGTACACATCTATTAATATATATATAATATGTATTACAGAGTATCTAACTCACAGTTATCTACCCTATATATAACACCACAAATATTTTTATATCAAAAATTTTGCCTATAAATTAGCCAACACTTGCCTGTTTTCAGGAATGCAACAGTTTTAGGAATCCTAAAATCAAATACATGCAGTGCTGCACAAAAGAAAATAAACCATGATTTTGTCCATTAATTCCAAGATGTTTTCCTGGATGTGCTGCTGGGTGCTTTCATGTAACCTCTTCCAGCTTATCCATGAAGTGTACTTGGAATTGTCAGGATCATACAGTCCATCTGGAATTTTACTGTCTCTGCAGTGTCCATCAGGCTGAATTTTTTTCAAAATTATTTCTCTCAGACTGAGTGCAGGTCTTCAAGTTGCTGCTTGCTTTCTGCAACCTGGAAATGCAAGAGGAAAATTCATAAATGTACAGCTCCGCTGTAACAAATAAAAAACACCATTTCCCTTCTTTTTCTCCAACCCCAAACCAGCTTTTAAGCATATCACAGAATGACGGAATCCCGGAGTAGTTTGGGCTGGAGGGGATATTGAAGCACATCCAGTTCCAGTCCCAATGGACTAGGCTCCTCCAAGCCCCATCCAACCTTGAGTTTGGAAAACCCCAAACAAGTCCCAGATCTGGACAGGTCACTGGAAGAAAACGCGAATTCAATAGCACAGCAGAGCCTGGCTTGCGTCTGACAGCACGCGGAGCTGAACGTGGCGGTCAGGGCCCACTGGGAGAAGATCACGGGAGGAAAATGTCCCGCCTGGGCGGGATCTGCCCCGGGATGGGGACCAAGGCGGCACCGAGCGCCTTCCCCTCGCCCACCTCCCCCCCCCCCCCCCGGGCGCAGGGTGGTTCGCTCCCCCCGGCGCGCGCCCCTTCGGCCGGGCGCGCCCACTCTCCGTGAAGGGGGCGGGAGAGGGGGCTAAGGAGAGATGCGGTGACAGGATCCCCTCGCGCCGCCTCTCACCGTTGAAATCCCCGGTGTCGGCCACCACCGTGGTGTGGTGCTTGAGCTGGTCCAGCGCCGACTCCATCTTCTGCCGTTTCACGGGGGACACCGACATGTCCGCGGCTCTGGGGGCTCGCGCGCCTATACGGGACGCTGCGTGCCCGGAGGGGACCGGCTGCGCGCGCACCCGCGGCCCGCGCGCTCCCGCGCCAATCTCTGCCCGGCAGCGCCAATCAGGAGCGCGGGCGCGAGGCGGCCGCGGCCGGGAGGAGCCGGGGCGGGGCGGCGGCGGGACAGCGGCGCTGGTTGGCGTCTCCCGGGCTCCGGGGCGGGCGGTCGCCTTGGCGACCCTAACGCCGCCGCTGCCCCCAGCAGAGCTTGCCTGGGGCTCTGCCGGCCCCGGGTCTCCGGTCCTCAGAGCCACCCGGGGGTCATCCCCACGCCCGGCACGGCGCCCGACCCGCCCCCAGGCCGCCCGTCTTTCATGGCCGCCGGAACGCAAGATGGCGGCGGGCAGGCCCTGAGGGGAGGCGGCCGTGAGGGGAGGCTCGGAGCTGCGGCGCTGCTGCCCCGCTGCAGGAGCGCAGCGCTCTGCGCTCCCTCTCCTGCCGCCGTGGCAACTTCGAAATGTCGGTCACAGCTCCAGCCGCTGAGAGAGCCCCTGACCCAGCAGGGCAGCTGGTTTGGGCTCTTGTTTTGCCTGAGCTTCATTTAGGCTGTAGAGGAGCTGATCTTGTTAGTGTGGTCCCACTTGGAAACTGAACTCCCCAAAACATCTACAAAAGGCATTACCAGTTATTTCAACTGAGTTACTTAATTATTGGGGAAAAGAGAAAACAAATTTTTGCCTTCTGAAACTGAGGACGGTTCTTGGCTGGAATTGGAGAATCCGTGTAACAGGCCCTGAGTCAGGAGTTTATGCTGTTCCCTCTTTTTATATTGTTCCACCTAGGATGGCTGCCACAGTCATTCCCCTTCCAGATAGGCACAAATGTGGTTTTGTACAGCCTTGTCATGCTTAGCCCGTTTTTAAAATACAGCTATCCAGGCCGTAACGCCCTTCATGGTGAATGTCAGTCCCCAAACCCAAAAGGAAATGTGTGGTTTCAGACATTTTGCTGAGTTTCTGAGACTGTCAATAACAAACCATTATGAAAACCCAGTGAAAGAGACAGAGATGGATTTATAAGTATAACTTAACTATTTTAATAACTCTTGTACAGTGCATGGTTATATCATTGTCTCCTTCGCTCAGTTACATCAACATACAGTACTTTATAGCAGTGTCTGCAGGCAGTACAAACAGATCAGGTGCACAGCTCAGTTCCATGGAAATTTGTAAAAGTGACCTCTGCAGTAAGGTCTGCTGAGCTATCTGTTATAGGAAGTGCCGCTGTGGCTCCCAGCTTTACAGAGCTGTTGTGTACACTCCTGTTAAAATCCCAGGTAACTGTAATTCCCTGAGATTTGCTTTCCTCTACACCACAGGACTAAAAGGTGGGGTGTTTCCTAGCTCAACATTTGTTTTTATTTTCATTTTAGAAACTTTTTCGCCTCCTGTGCTTGCCATCCTGCTTCCCTTCTCCACCCTAATCCAGAGCCAGGGCTTCTCAGGAGGACTGTCCTCTTCATCCCTCCCTGACAAGGTGAGTGCCCTTCTCAGATCCCAGCAGGGCTGTGACTAAGCCCGGGATCCCCCCTGCCTGCACCCTAATTCTGCTGGTGCCAGCAGTGTCCTCTTTCAAATGAAGAAAACAGATTATCCATCAGAGACACTTAAGAATAAAGCCAAAACTGAGGTGCACTGGTGCTCTCAGATTTAGACACGAGTTCCGCAGACGCTGTGTTAAAGCTTTTGCCATTAAATGTGCAAGGACAGACACAAATTTGGGCAAAGACTCAGCACGTGCTGAGAGAGAAAATCCAACTGTCCCTGGGCTGTGGCAGCTCTGGAGCTGTGTTTGCTTCACTGCTTCACAATCAGGTTGTTCTGTCAGTTAGATGGAGATAGAAATGCATTGTGCCAAAGTCACTGTGGACAGGAACTATGCTGCTTGCTTGAGTTTTGAAACTGTGAGTAAATTTTGGAAGTATAATCACTAATTCTGCCTCTAGGGAGAGAGATTTTCCTCACCCCCTATTTACAGATTGTTATATACAAATGCACATAACTTAATGAAGGACAACAGGAAGTCAAGAGCAACATCCTGTGTTAAATTAGATTTTTTTTCTTGTGTCAATTTATTTAGAGTTAAACCTGCCTTTCCCAGTGTGCTTTAGGGTTTCAGCTATTTGGGAATCATTTCAGCTGACTTTTTACAGTGAAAACGTGAAGGTGGGGACGAGTGACCAACACCCTGGGAAGGGCTGTGGGTGTGCCTGGGATGGGAGCACATGGTCAGGGCTTATCTTCTCCTGGTTTGAAGCCGGGTTTGGCAGCACCACAACATTCCAGTGCAGGATGAGTGGCCCAGGGAAGGGCTGCACAGCTGCCCTGAGCCCAGGCCTGTGCATCAGCAGCAGTGGGCAGGTGGAACTCACTCACGTCCACATTCAGATCCCTTTGTTTGTCACTCCTGCTCATTTCTAGGCACTGAGAGCTCATTTCAGCTGCTCAGAGACAGCACTAACTTGTCTGTGGATTTAAGGAAGCAGCCAGACTTTGGGAATGTGTGTTGCCATTCCAGCCTTGTCCAATGAGGGGACACAGGGGGACAGGAGGGGGACAGGGAGTTGTCACCGGGCCTGTGCTCTTGGGCTGCAGGGGACACCTGCATTGAGGGGACATTGGAAATGGGGCTGCCTTAGGTTGCCCATCCCTGGAAGTGTCCAAGGCCAGGCTGGACAGGATTTGAACAACTCGGCCTTGTGAAAGGCATCCCTGCCCATGATGGGGGATGGAACAGGATGAGCTTTAATGTCCTTTCCTTAAACCCAAACCCCTGCAGGGCTCCAAAGCCTTATTCCCATGGTGCAGGCTCCAGGCCTTGGGGCTGGCCTCTCCTGAGCTGTGTGCCACGCCTGCTCTGCCAGCAAGGGTGGGGAGCAGGGACAGCCCTCGGAGAAAAGCTCGGGGGGTCTTCGAATGCAGCCTTGTCATACATCCAGCCCCGTGTGAATCCTGCTCTGATTGCATGCATGGAAAATTTCAGTATAAAATATATAGTTATAAAAAAAATACTTCATGCAAAATTAAAACACCTTTCCCAGTGGGATATGGACTTATTGTCAACCCTTCCCAACAGTGTTCAAGGAATTGTCACTCTGATGGCAGCTGGACCCCAAGGGGAGCTCTGCTGCCTCCGGCCTGGGCCGGGAATCATTGCTTTCATTCCCTTTTTTGCTGCACTACTTAGGGCTAAGAGCTGAAATAAAGCAGAGAGACTTTAATTAGCAGAATCAATCCTTTCCTGGCGACGCTTCATGATTTCTTGGAGCTCTGACTCCCCTCTGCTTTTCTGGAATGGAAACAAAACAGGAAGTTTGGATTTGAATTTCAAGCTCTAGTTAAATGACAGTATGAATGCTGTAGGAGTAGAGCTAGTTTCAAAGGGATAGGTGATATCAGTAAAAAGCAGATTAATTAGTGGAAACAGGGGAATCTTATGGATTTGTGGCCTTTTAGCTTAAAAGACACTTCAGAATTCTTACATGTATTTTATTGCTTGTGTAGGTTTGGTTGCATTTTTTTCCCCCTGTTGCGTTTCTTAAAATGCCTTTTTAATGATCTATCTGACAGTGCTGGTACAGCCCCCCATTCCATCAGGAATTATCCAGAAAAACACTTACCTCCAGCTGGTTTTTCTCCACCGTGATCTTGCTGTACACTCTGTTTCCCTCATCACCACACACCTTTTTCAGCTCCTCTCTGTTGAGGGAGAAGAGCTGAGCTCCGGTGAGGATGCCCAGGTGTTCCACGGTCCTGGGGAGACACAAAGTGGGGAGATGATGGTTGTGCTGCAGGTGGCCCCATGCCAGAGGTGAAGAGTGGGAGATGGGAGGCTGGGAGCTGCACTGGGATTGTATCACAGGGCCCTGGGGCTGTGCCAGGATGGCAGCTGTGATTCCAGTGGCATTTCAGGCCATGGGTTTAGTTTGTTAATTATTTTTCTCCAATAAAATGTTTATAAGAAAGAAAGAGAGTGAGTTTGGGCTCTGAACATCCTGGTTATAGAGCCTGGATATAATAGGGTTGAAATCTAATTTACAACACAGGCTCTGTAAGTAAATCCCAGTGACTTGTCCCAGGTGAGATGGTGCCAGCAGCCTCCCAGCTCCTTCTCCAGGGAAGGACGAGCGTTTCATGGGGCAATAGAGCAAATCTTACTCTTTGCTGAATGACTTGGCCTCCAGCCAGGCTTTGACTTCTTCAGTGCTGGACTCAAAGGTGAGGGGCACAAAAACTTGCTGAGGCTTTTCCACTTTGAAATTCCTGTGGGGAGGCTGAATTTTATTGTTTGTGATCTTCTTTAGCAGCTCATCATTCAGCTCATCCATTTGGTGAATAAGTTCTGTAGAAACAGGTAGGGAATGAAATAAAATCTTCAGTCAAAAATCCCATTAAATGCATTTGTGGGGAAATTGGAAGGAAAATGGGGGCGTGGCTCAGCATTTTTATTTAAATTCAGCCCAGAAAAGTGGTTCCCATTTTTCTGTGCTCCTGTGTTGCCATTTATTTTCCTCCCATCACCATCACCATTGACTATTGCCTGATGTGGAAGGAAAGATCTGTGAGAATCTACAATTGGAGAGTTGGGATTGAGACCTTTTCAGTCCTCTCTGCTACTTCTAATCAGTGATTTGCTGAGCCCAGAGCTGCAGGTTTTGCTCCACAGCAGAACAAAAGTGGCAGGAAGCACAAACTGGGAGTGAGGAACATGCTCATGATGAGATGAGCTTGAAGGTGCCTTCCATCCCAGGCCATCCTGTGATTCTGGGAAAACTCCAGTGACACTTCATCCCGTGTCACTTTCTGTGTGAAACTCCTGAGAATTGTGGAGAATAACTCGGTGTTAGGAACAGATTCGTGTCCTTGTATTGTGGGGCTTTCCATCGTCCCAAAAGGGCTCCTGCTTCCAAGAGTGGACAGGGTGGGATAAGTGATGAGGAGAGCGGGGCCCCTGGTCTCTCTCCTTCTCTGTGATCCCCACAACATGTGCAGGGTGAAGGAGGGATGTGGATCTCCTGTTTGGGAATTCTGTGGAACTACAGAAAGGAACCAGCCAGGCAGGCACTGCGTGTGTGGCAGGATATTTGCAAAAGGAAAGGAGAGAAAGGGATTGACCTGAGCTCTTCCTTAGACATGCTTAAATGTTTTGAAAGAGAAAGGAAACTCTCTCCTTGGGAGGATAAGGAGGAAGGAGGAATGGAGTGATCACTTATTACCCTGCTTGTCCCAGGCTCCCTGAGAGCCTGGGAGGTGTCACAAGTTCCAGGGCTGCTCTCTTGGCTCTGCTCTCTTGGCTCCTGTCCTACCTGCAATGGCCTCCAGATCTGGTACTGTTCTATTTCTGATCGCTGAAGGGTGAAGGGGATACCCTTGGGTAGGGCTGGTCCCGGAGCACCCAAAATCAGGGGACCCCAGTGTGGGACACAGAGTGGGACACACACTTACGTTCTTTGGCATCATGTGGAGAGTTGCGTGATAACATCTCACTGCCCCATTTATCCCCAGCGTAGCTGGCAGGCAGCTTGTGAGTTGGACTGGATGGGCCATAGCCCCTGGGGCTCAAGTCTCCTTTGTACCTCTGGTTAGACTGGTTAGAAAGGGGGAAGAAAAAAAAAAGTAAGTAATTTTTTTAATTTTTCATTTTAATTTGAGGGACAAACTGCCGTGTTGTCCTTGTACTGATGTGGGGCTGGTGAGACCTCAGGTGGAACTGCATGGAAGAAGTTAATTTCTGGGAATGAAGAACCCAAGGCAAAGTCTGAAGTTTGTGTGAGGGAATTCCTAGACATGCTAAGCATGTTCAATCCCATTGGAAAGCAAAGCCTCACTGCTCCATTGGTGGGATGTGAAGTGTGACCACTGCCAAGGGCCTGGAGCAGACTGGAAAGTTTTTTGACATTTTGATTAAACTAGCAAGGATTTATACAGAAGCCTGTTGGGCCCCCTTTGGCTTTATCCAAACTCTGCAATACCAAAATAGAGAAGCAATTCCATGCTTCCCTAGGGTGTTTAGAACACTCCAGCTCCACATTTCTGTAGTGCAAGTTGCAGTATTTACTTAATTCTCACTTAGATGGTGTTTCCATCTGCCTACGCTCGATGATGTGTTCCTGCTGCTGAACTGAACTGGGTTGAGGGAAGTGTCCATCTTTAATTTAACCCCCTACAAAAATCTTGACATGGAAAAATTTGGAAAACAGGAGGCTGCTACACAAGTGGGAAGGATAGGCCTTATTTGGGAAATCAGTCATGGCAAAATGGGAGTTTTATCATAGGAGACTCAAGAATCTCCTGATTTTTTCTACTTCTGAGGGTTCATCCTGACTTGTGCGTAGTATCCTAAGAAATACAGGGAGGTCTAATGACATGATTATTCCCAGAGGCAGATTATGCCCTGCAGCTAATACCAGTCAGATACCACCTGACTACAGACCTCTTCAAGCTCTTCCAGTTTCACCACATCCAAGATATTGTATGGAACGTAACCAGCCTGCCCACTCCGGTTGAGCAACTTCCACCATTGCTTATTATCTTCCAACACCTGAGAGAGGAACAAAAATAAATCTGCTAGTGGGAACATGGGATTTCAGGCATACACAACCAGGATATAGTGGGGATGGACCATCCAGAAGGTGAAGTTGCCAGAAGGACATCACTGAGGCCAGGAGCTCTGATTAGATCTGCTGCTCTCAGATGTAATCCAGGATTGAAACTTTTTCTGGAAGGCATCAGAATTTATCATAAGGATGAAAAGGAGAGCGCCTCTGGGTGCTGAAGAACTCATAGTTGCTACGTAATGTCCCTATTTCTCCAGATATTTTTTTCCAATGACTGAGCTTCTGTTGTCTTTATTGTGTTAAAATAAATAAATAAAATTTTAAAAGCTACATTTTGTACAGAAACCTTTTTTCCAGGTCACAGATCAGTGTTAGCCCATGTCCCACATTCTCCAGCTTCAGGAACAGAAAGGTAATGAAAAAGATGTTTTTCAGAGTAAACAATTCCTTGTGGAGGGGGAAGTAGAAAATAAGGAACACAGACCCAGCAGGGGATGAGCAGGGCACAACAGGGAGTTGTTGTCCTCCCTCCTCACTGTGGTTAAGATGGGACCGATGTGTTTGAGCTGAGGAAGTGACAGAGCCCAGCACCGGCAGCCTGTTCCAGCTTTGGATTAGAGCAAAGCTCCATGTCACTGCTGAGACAGCACCAGGGAAAATGGAGTTGGTGCTTGCTGGTATCCTGAGCTCTCTCCTGCCCTGGGAAGGGGAGGGGACACACCTTTCCCAGGAGTGGTCACGTACCTCCAGGATTTCATCCTTCAGCACGGAGAGCTCATTGGCGTTTCGCGCAGTGAAATCGTAGCGGATTTTGGCAAATCCCCTGGGCACGGCCGCTCCCTGGGCCTCAAAATTCCTGCAGGAGAGAAAAACTGCAGGTTTAGTGGAGGCCCATCCAATTACAAGGCCAAGAAAATGGAAACTGGAAAAGAGAAATTATCCTATATTTTCCCTGTTCCACACTGCATCTCTAACCACTTGATGCTCCTACCAGGACCAGTCATAGGGTAAATGAGAAAAATCAGTTATTTTGCTGATAGAATTGGATTTAAGGTCTTTTGCTGTGGATTTGAATTCTTGTAGTAAAGCTTGTAAATATTTTAGATTAGATTAGAACAGTAAACCATGGAAAAACAATCAGGCCTGAGGGTTTTTTTCCCAGACTCCTGCGGGTAACAGAAAAGTAGATGGTCAGCTGAAACCTTGACTTAAATACCTGCAAAATGATGTGTCAAGTCACAGCAGAGGATTCATGTGGAAGTCTGGAAAAGTTTGGTGACACTCAGAGATGTGACACTTTTCAAGGTATGAGCTTATGTAAACAAGGAAGCAGATGGAGCCTCTAAACTCCAAACTGAAAGTACTTTGATGAAGGTTTTGTACCAAGGAGTAACAGGTGATGGAAAATGAGCATTGAAGCTGTTGAAAGGTGGAAGAGTCATCGTTCTCTTGGGAAAAAAAACTGAGGCAAAAGGGTGGCCTGGTTGGTTCTGGGTTTGAAAGTGAACTTTCCAAGACTTCCTAAGAAAGAGGAGGGGTTTTTCTCCATTTTCTAGAATTCTGTCTCATTAAGAGTTGTCAGAACCTGGCACCCTGTCAGCTCCCTGGGGGAGAGGTGGGCAGGACTGGAATATATTGTTTTATTCAGCCTCTATTAAGTGGTTTTGCCTTTGGTTGTGTCTAAAGCCAAGGGGGAGCTGCTGTCTCCAGTGAAACAAAGCTCCTTCCTCAGCTGAAATGTTTTCCAGCAGCACTGGGAGCTTGGGCAGCTCTTCCCTGGCCCTGTGTTTCCAGCAGGGCAAGGTTTGTGTATACCCTTCCCTTAGGGCAGATTCCCCCTGTAGGCAGCTTCTGTCTGTGCAACCTCTGATTGCTTTGGGATGAATGGAGGGATCCTCAAGGATGTCCAGAGGAGGCTAGGAAGGGCCAGGAAGTGCTCCAAGGGCTGGAGCATAACACAGACAGGCTGGGAGAGCTGGGAATGTTCAACCTGGAGAAGAAAAAGTTCCAGGGAGCCTATAGAGCCCTTTCCAATGCCTAAAGGGGCTCCAAGAGAGCTGGAGAGGGACTTTGGGGAAGAGGCTGGAATGACAAGACACGGAGGAATGGCTTCCCACTGCCAGAGGGTGGGTTTAGATGGTATATTGGGAAGAAATCCTTCCCTGTGAGTGTGGGGCAGCCCTGGCACAGGTTGCCCAGAAAAGCTGTGGCTGCCCCATCCTAGGAAGTGTTCAAGGCCAGGTTGGACAGAGCCTGGAGCAACCTGAGATAGCGGAAGGTGGCCCTGACCCTGGCAGGAGGTTGGAACTGGGTGATCACACCCAGTCCATTATTTAATTCCATGATTCCACACATGTGGAGAGCCAAAGCACAGTGCATCATCTTTGGCAGCTGATCCTTAAGGTCACTTTGGCAGGCTAATGTTGGGAAACAAGACCTATGGATGGACTGATGAAGTCAGTCAATATTTTTGTCTCCTGTGGTGGAAAACACCTGGGATTCCTTTCCTTGCAGAGCTGCTGGGGGTTAAACAGCAGACAGTGCTTACAGGAATAATCCCTCAGCTGATCTTTATTTTCTCTTGGTGGT
Organism: Chloebia gouldiae; assembly: GCA_003676055.1. Classification (NCBI taxonomy): domain Eukaryota; kingdom Metazoa; phylum Chordata; class Aves; order Passeriformes; family Passeridae; genus Chloebia; species Chloebia gouldiae. The sequence goes on from QUSF01000061.1 coordinate 1,525,378, forward strand.
TATTAATAGTGGCAGGGAGTTGTCTCCAGGATGCCAAAACTTTCCAGTATCACCATATGTGGCCCTGTGTGTTCATGAGGTTCCAAGTCAGTAGCTGAAGCTCCAAGGGTGCAGATCCATTACCTATTTCCATGTGGAGTGACATTCTGTTTGAAGGCATCCCCAGGCTGTGTCTGCTCAGCCGTCTGGCCACGCTTGAGTGAGGAGTTCCGGTAAGGATATCCATTGGCCGAGGAGAGCTGGAAAGGCAGATATGGAGTCAGTGTTACCAGGAAAGGGGAAAACTGATTGGAGAAAAGGAGAGGGACAGTGGGAGATGAGTCATGGCCTGGCAGCTTTTGGTCAAGATGTTCTTCAGGGAAGCCTGTGTTCCTGGAGCTCAGTGACATTGTAGGGTCCTGTTGCCTTGAACTGGGAAAGCTGATTATTGCTGCCCTTTTCCAGCCTCATTTGCTTTCTGTATTTAACTGGAATGATGTCGTGGTTTGACATGGAAAAAGAATCTTCTCGGAAGAAGAAGTCAATTTGGATATTGACACTTGGGGTGACCAATTGAGGGTGGACACGCCTCTGAGAACACAGAGGGGTTAAAAGCAGAATTCCCAGGGGAACTTGCTCTCTTTGGTTCAGGTCAGGGTGCAGTGCAGGACTCTCCCCTGCCCGGCCCGTGGCTGGGTGGGGGAGGGGAAGGCCCACAGCCTGGCTGAGGTAGGCCGAAGGGTGGAGGGACTGGAACCGGGCTGGCCCCTGCAGATGGAAGGGTGGAGAAATCTGGGATGTCTCTGTTCCCCCCCAGAGTCTCTCTCTCTCTCTCTTTAAAAAGAGACAGCGACGGTTTGCCAGCAGTACACTGCGGGGAAGGAGGAGAGCGGGGGGACCCCAAGGCCGCAAGGTGCCAGCGTGGGAGCCAGACCAGAGATCCGGGCAGAGAGCCAGCCAGGGAGTCGGGACTTTTAACCCTTCCTTGAGAAATGAAAGCTTTGTGAAATTTTACTCCTCCTCGGCTTGAAAGAGAGGAAGAGAGACAGCCTGGGACCCGAGATGTTAGAAGGAGAAATTCTGGGTGGGAGGAGATGATGGAGTGGCTTTTGGCTGGACTTTTTCTTGTTGGCCATAGACTGAACTGATTTTCTCCTCCAAGAGAGAGACTGTATTTTAGGAGGATGCTGGTGAGCCAAGAGACCTGCTTCAGCAGCTGAGGAAAGACAGGAGTGGAGAGAACAGAGAAAAGCTGGGGAGGTTTATGGTGGTGCCCCCTGTCTTCAGAGAAGAAGAAGAGAAGAAGACCTCTGTTCCTGAGACCCTCAGCCCCAGGGGAGGAAGAAAATGGGGGGGACTGTGGTCCCAAAAAATGAAAAACTGAACTGCTGTTTTTCCTCTCTTGGCAGAGCATCCTTGAAAGGAAAAATCCTAAAAGCAGTCTGTCCATCCATGCATTGGTGGTGAGAGCACTGTGCATGGAAAGGAGAGGGTCACACTGGCAAATTTTTTTCTCCGGGCAGTGCCATGTGTGACATGGAAACACAAGGAGTGGCAGTTGTGTCTCCTGGGGGTCTATAGTGCAAGGGAGACTCCTCTCTCCCCTGATGGACTTAGTATTGATTATATTGAAGGGTGAATACTTGAATAAGGGTCCAAATGTGTCTCACTGTGGTTTGTTGGAGTTGGATGGTGGGAGGAGGAATGTTTTGGAAGGTTTTCATTTTGGATCTTGTGTGTGCTTTTCTTTCTTTTTTTTTTTTTCTTTTATAGCAGTATAGTGGTAGTAGCTTAATAAAGTTATTTTCCTTTGTTATTAAGTTTGGGCCTGCTTTGCTCTGTTCTCGACCGCATTTCACAGCATTCAGTTGAGAGGTTGCATTTTCATGGGGGCGCTGGCATTGTGCTAGTGTCAAACCATGACAAGTGACCAGATTCAAATGAGTTTTGAGCCAACTATTTGTTGCATACCACTACACCCCCTGCAGCTCCATCTCTCTGGAAAAGGGGGAGGGAGAGAGAAAAGAGGATCCCCAGGGACAGAGGACTTACCTCCTCTTGCAAGTGTCCGATGTCTATTTCCCAGGGAGCTCCACGGAAGATTTCTGTGGGTGGTTCCCAGCCGTTGCGGAATTTGGGGATGTAGGTGGGGATGTTCGCATCTCGGGGCCACTCAGCTCTAGGACACAAAGTGGGAATATCAGGTGACATTCACAAGGAATGTGTCTTTGAGACCACCCCCTCAAAGGAGAAGCAGGAGCATCAGGGCATCCAAGCATCCCCTCTGCCTTGGGAGCCTGGGGAAATGGTAGTTCTGTCCTCACCTGGATCTGGTCCATGTTTCCCCCAGGGAATCCCAGAGGTTAATCTCTTTGGGTGTCAGGTGTCCTCTCAGGAAATCAGTGGCATCTTTAGAGAGCAGTGGGCTGAGGACAGACCGGGCCAGCTCAGGGCCACCACAGCTATTGACAATCTGGGTCACACACAAACCACACAAAGAGGAGAAAACTTGTGAGAAATGGTCAAAATGTCAAATCAGGGACACAGAGGAGCAGGAATCAAAGACAAAGTTGATCCTTGGATCAGCTCAGTCACCTCAAGAAACACCAACCTAAGTCTTTGAAGGAGACTGGACAGTTCAGGGGAACATGAATTTTTTTTTAGATTGGAGTCAAAGCAAGATCTGATCTATAAATGAGCTGTTACTACAGACAAGTGAAGTGTCACAAGCTGACACTTCAAAAAAATGAAAGTATCTTGTTATTCCTCTGTCCTTTCTGGCTCCTTTTCCAAGTTGGGATTTCTGCTGCCAAGCCTTTTCAGTGCAAACACTGAGCTGTGTTTGCCTGAAGGTGAGACCAGACAGATTTCCGGTGGGAACCCCAGTTCACTGCCCCTTTTGTTCACAGTAATGCTTTATTGATTGGATGGAAAGATTCATATTTGCTGGGGTTTTTGTATTTACTTCAAGCTGCAAACCAGATCATAGGCCAGGAACAACCAGCATCACTTCTGGAAGTTCCTGAGAAAGCTGTGGCCAGGCATGAGCAGTTTTCTAACCCTTCTGCACAATCTGTCTGCTTGTAAGTCTGAAGTAGAAATAAAAAAGGAGTTCCCAGTGAGACCTGGGAATAAGATTTACCAGTTCCAGTGGCCCAAATAGGAAATGCACCAGCTCCGAAGCACTGGGGTTCTGAATATGCTTCCTCAGTTTGGCCTGGAAAGAGAAACAGTTTAACCCTAACCTGAGTGTGCCTTCTCTTTTCTGTCACATGGAGGTAGTGCTGCTGGCTGATAAGAAGAGTAAGGGATGGAGGAGTAGGAATCATTAATTTTAATTTTGTGTCAATTTCTAATTTCTGATGACTTTCTAGATGGGTAGAGTACTCTCTGTTACATCAGTGCCTTGGAAGGTAATTTGAACAGACACACAAAACCTTGGCTTATTTTGAAAGTCCTAGGGAGGAAAGGCCAGCGTTATGGTTGCTTCTGCCTCTTGCAGGGTTGAGAATCCCACTAGTTCCATGAGTGAAAACAACAGGATAGGTGTTTTGAGGGTCCCTTTGCAATTGCTGACAAGGGAAAGTCTCCACCAAGGTCTTGCCTGTGGCACCTGGAGCTGCCCTGACCACTGAAAGGCTCCAAATGCAGTTTTATTTGAGGTGAAGTGTGGCAGAATGGAGGAGCAAACACTTGGGATTAATATACTGTAAGAATTGGGTTTTGGTAGCAGCAATCAGCAGAGCTGTGGTGAGAAACCTCTCCAGTTTATGCTTCCATTCAAGATCCTTCTCCTGTACTGGGCTCCTGGCACTGCTGCCATGAGAGACAGGCTCCCTGCTCCTACTGAAATGCAAAGCTTTTGAAATGCTGGAGATTAAACATTAATGTGGAATGGAAAGTGAGAAACAACTGCTGGCAGCAGGGTGACCCAGTGAACAGGCACTTCCCAGGGACTTAGCAGCTATGTGGTGAGGAATGTGGCATGGATCCAGCACGGAGTCCCAGCTCTGCTCCACGCTCAACCCAGCTCTGCTCCACGCTCAACCGTGGGCTCTTGCCAGGAGATAAGCTGCTCCTTCTGATCCTGAGCAGGCACAAACTATCCACATTTGCTTCTCAAAGAAAAAGCTGGAGCTTGGTGTCCTGCAAACCCTGTCTCTGGGGTTTCCTTTTCAATGACTGCCCAGGAAGGAGCTTGGAGGATGTGTTTGCTGGACAAGTTTTGTCACAACTGACAGAATTCCTGATGCCTTGTTAGCCTGCTTGTCTCTTGTGTTTCACTGAGCAGAGCTGGTAGCACTGGGAACATGTTTATGCTCTTCCTTTTCATCCCCTTTGCAATACAGAGGGTCTGGCAGGGGAGAAAAAGAGAGGCCAGGAATATCGGGGTAATGGGGGACTTTAGTTACTGTCAAGTAGAGACTTCCCAGGCCTGGATCTGAAAAGATCTGGGGGCTGCAACGCTCTGGCTGCTCTGTCCCATCCTGGACTTGATGCTTCTAGTTTTGGTTTAACAGCTTGTCCCAGAAAACCTGCACAAGCCTGACACAATGTTTGTCCTGAGTTTTGAAGAACCTGGAAATCACACTGTTGTCCATTGTCAGTGTTTTCTGTTAAAGTTTCACTCTAAACACTCACTGCTGGGATACACAGGGAAAAGTCCTGTCCCTGCATGGGATGGAAATTCCTCCGTGTCTTACCAAGAGGTTGAAAGCCAGCTTGGTTTTCTGGAAGCAGTCAATGAACTCGGCCTCGCTTGGGGGTCTTGCTCGGAGGGTCAGCATTCCCTCTGCCAGAAGAAGGGGCAGAGAATGACACGTTAGTGAGAGCATCCCCTTTGGGAAAGTTCCATCTGCCTGCCTTGCAGAAGGCACAGCAGAAATGGGCATTGAGACCTGAACTACTGAAAATCAGGGGTTCAGGGAAAGGCAAACTCCCTCTGTGTGCTGGAGGCTCTGTGTGCTTTGCCAGAGGTGCCCACGGAGAGCAGCACCTCCCAAACTTGTGTGCCTGGATCTGTGGCTGTGCCATGGCATTGATCTGGCCTTGCTGGGCTGGAGCTGAGGTGTCCCCCCCACCATCCATGACCCCCCTGTGCTCCCCATTTGTTGTGGCTGCTGCACTGCACCTGCTGGCCCTTTCTTCTTGTTCTTCTTCCCTTTCTTCCTTTGGTTGAGCTGTCGGAATGCCTCTGCAGCCTTCTGGAGCCGGGCCACGAACACTTCAATGTCATCCAGGGTACAGTTCAGGATTTGCTGTGAGGACAGAAACCCAAGGGACCAATGTGAAAGCGTGCCTGGGCTGCACACAGCTGGGAGCCCAAATCCCCGGGCCTGCTGTATTTCCCAGGAGAATGCACACGAGTGGGTAATCCAGGGATGAAATGCAGCTCAATGCATCCCTTTGCAAGCACAGAGCTGCTGGGCCTGGCTGTGTGCTCTCCTTGCCAATGTGATAAGTGCCCCCTGCTAATGGATGGGTGGAAAATAACCCAAGTGGGATGGGGAGGAGCAGAACTGAAACCAGCAGAGCTGCCTCAGGTCAGAGGACATTGTCACTGATGCAGTGATGGAGACTTACTTTTGGCCACCTTATCTTTATGCACAGCAGGTATCAATTAGGAAAATACCTAGATGATGCATTAAAAGTCTGCTCCCTGCCTCTGCTCCCTCTCCCTTGCTCCCTGCCTCTGCTCCTACCTATGGACCGTGCAGTGTTCCTGTCACCCACCGTTTCCTTTTCAATCTTCTGTGCTAACATGGCACGGGATTCCTCATGGTCATGAGAGCCAGAGCTTCGTCGTTCATAGTCTGCAAACAAGGCAGAGAAAAACATATTTTCTATCAGAGGTTGGAAATAGGCTCCATGAAAGGCAGGGACCCATGGAATGGTAGCTCCCAGCTTGGGTGTTTGTTCTGGGTTGTGAGGGCACCTCAGGAATAATGTTTGTAATAGTTGCTAAATCCCAATCATTCTGCAAAAAACCCAACCCCGAGGCACCTCCCAGATTCCAGAAGCCACATGCGCACTGTGGGGGGGATATTGCAGCAGGAACAATCGCTGGGGTGGCCCCTCGTGCAAAGCAAATAGTGTCAGCTCAGGACAGGGGCTTGGAAAGGGCGGGCACAGCAGGATCTGCCACCTGGGAGAACTGAGGAGGCAGTTTTGGCAAAGGACTGTGGCAAGTCCAGAGCATCTGTAAATGTGGGGATGAAGTGCCCCACCAGGACAGGTTTTGTAGGAAAAGCGGGAAGGTGTTTAGTGGAGAAGGAATCTCGGCAAACAGGCATTACTCAAGGCTTTCTCCTGTCATCTGCTCTCCTGCCAGGCTCTGCGCACTCTGAGTCAGAAATCCTGCCTAGAGGAATTCCCAATTCTGCTGATGTGAGCACTCTTGGGAGGGCAGAGGTAAGAGTGGCTGCTTTTCATCAGAATAGAGATGTTTATTCATGGTCCAACTCAGAAATAGAGAAAATCCTTTTATGATGCAGAACTGGGCCTGAAATAAGTTCTCCATTCAGCAGCCAGAGTAGTTGCTTGGCTTCAGAAGCCATCCCAGGAAATAAGTGTTTTGGATGTGTTATAGTATCCTATTATGTGTTTTCCATGGAAATAGAAATTAATGCCAAGAGAAGATGGTATGATAGGCAGGACTAAAAAATGCTTGCAGTTTGTTCATCACTTCGATCTTTTGTCAGAGAAAGAGCTTGTTTCTGTTCCTAGGAACTTATTTATGTTACTTCTTTCTCCAAAGGAAAATACCAGGTTTTTTCAAGCCACCTCAAATGAGCTGAAGTCAGGATGGTTTTGGAATCAGACTTTAGATGAGCAAATAAGAGGGGTGAGTTCAGATCTGCATTTCCACATTTGACTTAACAAGAATTAATGAAAACCAGTTGATTTTCAAGGTTGAAATCTTGACTCCTGTGAAGTCAGCAGAGCTAGGAATTTGTCTTTCTGATCAAATGTCTTGTCTATACATTTTTAAGATCACCAACGCCTGGTTCAAATTTCATGTGATGGCTTATGAGGGTCTTTTGCTTTTTTGGCATTTATGTATCCCCCAAATAAGGGTGTTGTTACAAGGAGTTTCTGGGAGCTTTTATTTGTTGAGCAGAAGATGCTCAGCAGCTAAAACCCTTATTTTCACCACAGATCATTTCAGGAAGGTTGGCTGTCTGAGTTAATTAGTCTCTCATCCCCAGGACAGACTTCCTGAGTGCTCCAAGTACCTGGATCATGCTGGGAAGGAGGTGCTACCCTGTTCCTGTTCATCGCTGAGCTTCGCATGTCATGCTGGATTGGGATGGGAGCCGGTCCTTGAGGTGGGGGGAGGATGGATTGTCTCTGTTTGATCTTTTCCTGATTTGCCCTGCAAGGAAAATGACACAGAACATCAGTGGTCACAGAACATCAGTGGTCACAGATCCCATTTCCAAGAGACTTGAGTGTGATTAAACCACTGGAAACATGGACTTATTGTTGCTGCTTCCAGCTGTATCCTGCAGCACTTACTTGAGTGTCTGTGGCCGTATCTTCTTCCCATGCTTGTGGTCTGCCAGGGCACTTTCTATGTCCTCATGAACCATCTCCGCCTTAAGGATAAAACAGGGATGTTTTTAAGAGCTTGGCTTTAGGAAGGATTGGAGGAAGGGGGAAAGGGCAGACAGCAAGAAGTGTGTTTTGTTTTGTTTCACACCAAGCAGGAGGGTTCTGCTTACCTCCACCTCATCACAGTTGAAGAAGTGGATGTCAGGTTTGTGCTGCTCAGAATCCTGACACACGAGCAGGAGGATGGAGGAATAGCGCATCTGATTGAGCACTGTCTGGCAGTGCTGCACTGTCGGCAGGGGAAAGTCCTCCAGCTCCTCCTGCAAGAGAAGGGGGAAGGTGTTCGGCAATGGGGAACTATTGCACTGAGAGGGAATAGTCCTGTGCAGGAACTCCTGGGATCCCTGGGCTGATCTTCCTTAGTTTGTCATTGCTAAAACCATCCTGTTCCCATGCTACAGGGCTGATTCTAATCCAGGAGAAGATTTTGGTAGTGATTCACCCTGGTTTGTATTCCTTAGAACTTGCCCTCTCCCAGGTAGAATGGAAAGGGCACTCACTGCACCCCACACTTCAGTCTGGGGTCAGTCCCACAGGGCTCCAGGTACCTGTGTCTCACAGTCCAGCAGTCGGATGGACTTGTCGTTCACTTGCAGCAGCATCTCCTGTGTCCAGATCTTCTCTTTGGAGTTGAGCAAGATAAGTTTCCGGATTGCATCATCCACTGTTGTGATGGATTCGCTCTTGTCCATGATGAAGGTGGCCAAGTGCTGAAGTTGGGGAGAGAAAGGAGATAAAAACAGGTGGAAAATGTTTGTTGCGTGTGTAAATTGGTGATGAAAACATCTCTAGAGGCTTCAATTACTGTTTGTAGTTTCTCAGAGAGCTCAGGCATGAAGGTGTTGCTGCACAAAACAGTTTTGGTTGTTGGTACCATCCTGGTCGTGGCAGTGAAAGATTTGGGTTTCACAATGGGTTTTCATAGCCAGTTTCATCACTTGCATATTACTCTCATCAATCCAGCAGCTCTCATCCCTGCTTCACACACATGAGTTACTCCCCAGGCCACTCTGAACCTGGCTTGAAAGTAGAACTATGGCAGTCGAACTAAAGCTTTGCTTGCCAAACTATTAAAGCACTTGTGTTTTGCTTGTCTTGTGTAGAAAACCTGCTTGTGTGGGATTTGTGCTAGACAAAGAGCTCACACAAGCCATGAGCAAGTGTTGGTCCTTTGTGCCAAGTGGGATCCATGCAATTTGTGGGGTCCCATGCTCTGGAACAGCTACTCTGAAGAGCTTCTATGCTGCAAAGCCTGCAGGAGCTCCAAACCTGGCAACTCACTCTACACTAGCCCTTTAAGCCCCGCTTAGGGTTGGGGGGGCTTTTCTCCCCAAAAATATCCAAATCAGGCCTCATAGTAGTAAAAATGGGTGTTGCTGACTGCAGGAAAGGATTTTTTGCTGTTTGTCTTTCCTGCCCTGTGGTTTTGCTTGGTTATCCTGGTATTCCTACCTCTCTTTACCTATCCTGTAAACCCAGCCCATGGTCTTCTCCCATCAGCCAGGCTTTCCACACTGTCCTCCCCTCCTTCACTGCCCTGTGTGTGCTCTTGGGCCAGGAGCAGCTCAGCTACAGCACATCCATCCAAGCTGCTTTCCCATCCCTGCTGCAACTGCACCCTGAAGTGTGTGGTGATCCAAGCCTTGAACTTGGCACCTGTATGTACAGAGTTTGTGTAGTGGGGCAGCACTTGCAGCTTTGGTGGACCTCTGGGGCTCCAGGGGAAGGGAATGGTGGGCAGGGAGGCAGCTGTGGAAAGGAGAGGTATGTCACTTACAAATGTGTGCCCACCAGCAGTGGGTGAAGGCCACTCCAAAAGTTGAAGTGAGTAAGTGCTGCTCCCTGTGGATGGAAGAACTGGTTGTGTCTGCCAGCAGAGGGGACTGCAAGGCAGGAAAAGCTGGGTCTCAGAGCAGCCAAGCTGTTTGCCCAGCTGTTGTCTCTGGGGCAGTGACAACACAGACAGGCCACTTGTTCAGGTGGTAGCAGGGAAAGAAAAAAAAAAAACTCAAGAAGGAACAAGGTTCTGTTTCACCTTGCACTTGTGTTGCCCAGCTATGTTCTTGGTAGAGAAGGGAAGGTGAATGTGCCTGTGTAAAAAAGCAGCTGAACTTTCCCCTGTCTTTACCAACTTTCTCCAGCAGAGAAAAGCAGTTTTTTGCATGGATAAGTTACAGGCCTGACCAAGGTATCTGTGCAGTCCAAGGGCCTGCAACCCTTGGAAGCTTATTGAGCCAGATCCCAGATTTTTCGCTTGTCCCTGAAATATCAAAGGCCCATCCACCAGCATGACCTTCTCATCCTGGTTTCCTTGCTCAGCAGGGTATAGAACAGGCACTTCAACAGGACTGGCTAAGCTGGAGAGCCAGGAGTAGATTAACCCCAGGAGCAAGAGAATCACCCCAGCAGGTACAGCTGCCCTGGGGGGCCAGGGACAGCAGTGTGGCCACACCAGAAATGGTCCTGCTGGGCATTCAGAGTTTTGTGGAGAGGGCAGCAGTGAAATGCCTGCTTCTCTTTGATGTACACATCCTGTAATCTGGTTTCAAAGCAAGTGCTGGAAAACCAGGGGGTGTTTTAAAGCAAATCCTAAATTGATGGGAAATTTGTAGTAACAGGATGAGTTTTGCCTGGCTTTTCTCCCTTTGATCCCGTATCTTCTTGCTTTCTCCCAGTGATCAGACATAACCATTTTAGGGATCAAGTAGCTTCTTTCTGGTGCTGATGCACTCATGAGCTGATTCAGTAACCCAGTGGTTTGTGTCCACAGTTGACATGTGCATCAGTGGGCCATGGAGGAGGATGACGAAATTATGAGAAAGAATTATGGGAAAGAATGTCTCCTTGTAAAATCCCCAGTAAATGCAAAGTGGGAAGCAAATTAAGAGGCAGCAAAAGCTGATGCTGCTCCAGCATGTCCTGCTGTGGGACTTGGAGAAGCTGTGGATGTTGGGGTCTGGCACAGACTAGATGGACCCAAGAGGGATGTCTGCACTCTGAGCACAGAGCCTTGGATGGTTGTGAGGAAGCACAGACAAGAACTGTTGTTACAGCTGGCTCCATACAAGGTGGATGCAGGGAAAGCCTGAGATTTAAAGCACTGGTAGACCTAGCAGAAAATCTTTAAACATGCTCTTGGGCATTAGGGGTGTATAGGGTTTGTGGTGACCCATTTGCTGTTAGATGATTCCCAAAGCCTCGAGGAAGGAGGAGCAAAGAGGACAATGCAAGGCCCATTCCTGTGCTTATCAAGCAAAGGTATGGGGTGAGGCACTGTCTAAATAGAACTCCTGGCAGGCATGTGAGCTGAAAGCTGAGATTAGCAATGCAATCACAAACGAAAAACATGCTGGGTGTATGTTACTGTAATTGTAAAATAGTGCATGAGAAGGTATTTGCCAAGTCAGTTTTATCAGTGAAGAGATGACAAGCCCTTTTCTTTCAGAGCAGTGAGGAGAATGCATTTACTCAAGATGACAGGCATTTTTATCTCTTCTGTTTTTTTATACACCACCTTTACAGGCTTCATAAATTCCTTTGCTGTTTAAAGTTCAGTCAGTTTTCATGGAGGGGAAGCTACTTGTCTGACTTAATTATTAGAATATTTTTCTGCTTTCCATTTTCTGTAGATATGGGTGGATTGAGAGGGAGAAGCTTGTTGCTGTCCTTTTTTATCCCCCAAAACTCCTTTTCATCCAGATAGACATTCAAATACAGCAGCTTTTATTAGAATGGGCAATGACTCTACCCACCATTAAACTTTGATCTGATTATTTCAAAGGGTATAAAATGCCTCCCATAAGGAAACCTCATTCTATCTCACTGCCTGCCACTGCAATCCTGTTTGCCTTGGTCAAAGTTCAGGGGAGAGACTCACAAATGGGTGGCTTATGGCATAATTAATAAAGAATTCATTTACATGTCACCATTTAAAGTCCCTTCTCTGTATCCACGAGGGACTTCTGAGTCACTGAGTTGGTTTCCATTGGGGAAACCAGTACCTCTTTCCAAACAGGCACTTTACAAGTCTAAATGTAGGCTTTTAAGTAGCCACATCTCCTAAATATGAACCTGAGGAAGTGTTCTCCTGTCTTGCCTTGCTCAGTTTTCAGTGATGAATGGCCCCATCTCCTCCATGGGGTCCTGCACCACCAGGCTGCGTTACAGGCATCACCAAGCTCAGGATGGCCAGATGGCTTCTCTTTTTGGGGTGGGTGTCTGTAGCAGTGAAAGATGGATTTGACTTATTGCCTGTTTTGTATGAAGAGGTTTGGGTTACCTGAGAGGACACAGTAGCTGAGGGGAGCTGAAAGCTGATAGTCTATGTGGTCTCTGTTGTTTGGAAAGCTGAGTTCCAATAACCACCATGGGAACTCTGTTTTTAACCTGTCTGTGCTGATCAGAAGGGTTTGAAGCACAGGGTGACAGGAGGGACAACATTTCCTGCTCTCCTTCAGACACAGATGTGAGAGGAGACAACAGCTTCTCCATTTCTTCTTTCCTTGTACATAATTCCTCTTGTTTATTTAAATATTTTTTTACTCTCATTCTCCTTTACTCAGTGACTTGAGACTTTAATGGTAAGGACGTCCCCAACCCCCCCTTGGCATCCTAAAGGTCCAAAACACAGGGAACACTGCACTACAGGCACCCATCACTGACCTTGGCCTCTCAGCCCCTTTGCACTCCATTGCGTGCTTGTGCTCACCTGGACATGGTACTGGGAAGTCTCGTGCATAATGATGTTGGAGTTGGAGTATTTTTTCCTTTGTTCTGTAAGAAACAAGAAAAGAAGCATTGGTTGTTTTTCTTTGGATCTCAGAATTACAACTCTTGAGTCTTTCTCAGTCCCCAAACTTCCAGCTCAGGCTCCGTGGGCATTGCCAGCAGGTGTCTCTCCAGAACACGCATTGCCTTTCCTTGAGCTTTGCCTGGAGATTTCACCTTTCTCCTTGACCAGCCAAGAGCCTTTAAATCGAGCTCCTCTTGGCGCACTGGGCTCAGCATAATCCTGCTCACGGCTTGGGGAGCGTACTGAGCACCCAGAGATATCCCAGTGACAAGGATCAAGAAAAGATGCCACTGCTCTTCTTTGAGCCTGGCAAGAGTGGGTAGAAGTTAATTCAATCCGATTCCTAAAGCTTTTTAACACTTATCCTAACACTCTTTAGGTTGTGCCATCAACTTGGCAGGACACATGAGTACTTCACACTTGTAGCTCCGTGCCTGTGGCTGAAAACACAGCAGTGTTTCGCCTCTGTGCCTGACTGCTGACAGCCCTGGAGTGGTGGATGTTCCCCAGGAGATGTGATTTACTGATTCATTGGTGGGAATATTGGCAGAGGCGTTAATGGAGACTGCAGGGCTGAGCCTGTCTCATACACCACCAGCACCACTTCAGAGGTGGAGTGAGGATGGTTCAGGGGAAAGACCACAGACACCCAGCCCAACTCCCTGCTCAGCCATTCCAGAGTGGCCTTGAATACACAAATTAATATTGCAGCGCAGCCTCTTCCCACCTCAGGCTGGCAGGAAAGGCTCAGTGGCACTTTCTGGTTGCTGGGGGCTTTAATTGCAGTCTGTCCTACTTGAAATGTGGGACAAGGTCTGGGGTAGGGCACAGGCAGCGCATCCCACAGGGATTTGGGGATGATGTGAGGTACTTTTTTCCTTTCAGTAACCTCAATTTCCTCCCTGAGCATTTCTCATGTAAATAGATGACACTGATGGAAATGAGAACACTGCATTCATGTGGGATGAAGACAGATTTGGGTTTTAAGACATCCCATCCCCTCCTTTTCCAAAGGGAGTGGAAAACGCTGAAGTGGGTGGTCTGGAAACAAAGGGAGTTTACATTCGGACAGGCAAATGTCTCCAGCCCTGAGAGGAAGGGTGCGGAGCTGTGTTGAGAACTGGTAGTCCCTGAGGGAGGGAAGGAATACCAGGGGGATGAGGTTTCCAGTGGGAGGTTAGCACAGGTCTGTGTTCCTGGTAGGAAAACAGCCCATGGAGCTGTAGCAGTGGTCAGGGCAGCAGCTGGTTGCCCTCAGACTCCCTGGGATCCCTTCCAATGCCTTTTCCCCTTCCTGCAAGCTCAAAGAAGCTGCACATGTCACAGTCAGCGGAGATCTCAGTATGCACTGCTAAGAAAATGTTCAGAGAAGCCCTTGGAAGTTTTGGGGGCTGGCCAAAACCTCAGAACTCTGCATAGCCCAGCTTCCCATCACCTGCACACAGTGAGTGCAAGAGAGCAAAGGCCCCTTTAGCCCTTTGCAGCCTTGTTCAGACAGCAGCAAGCCCTGGGACAGGGAGAAATGCAGATGTTTGCCTTCCCTCTGTTGATTTTTCCCTGAGGAATTTCTGCATTACCTCCACGAGTCACAGAACTAGAACAAAGTGCCTTTATTTTGTCTCCTGATGTCATTCAAGTGATGTCCCAGAAGCTGCCCAGGGCAAGAAACGGGGTGTTTCTTCATGTTCTCCCGAAATCCCTTCTGTCTCTTTGGCTTCTACCTGGCCCCCACACCCATGGAAACTTTTATTTTTGTGTTTCCTGCTGGCATCCACAAATAAGACCAGGCGGTCTGGAACCAGCCAGACTTTCCGGGGACAGCAGGGTGCCAAAACACTGAAATCTCCTTCTTTTCTAGCGTTTAGTTTTGATGTAAACACAGGAAGAATAGAAGAACCAGGTTGTAGATCATGAGAGTCAGGTTTGGGCCACATCTATCCAAGGAGTGTGGGTGCTTTAAAAAAAATGAGTGTTTATTGGTTTATTTACTCAAAACAATGTGGTGAAACACTGCAGGGCTTTCCAAGATGCATCATTATTTGATTAAATTTGGCTCTGGTTGGGCTGGGCTGATCCCAAAATGCATTTAGGAAGAAGTTCTTCCCTGTGAGGGAGCTGAGGCCCTGGCACAAGTTGCCTAGACAAGATGGGGCTGCCCAATCCCTGGAAGTGTCCATGGCCAGACTGGACCGGACTTGAAGCAACCTGGGAAAGTGTCCCTGTCCATGGCAGGGGATGGAATGAAATGGGCTTTAAGGTCCCTTCCAACCCAAACCATTCTGGCATTCTGTCAATGATGCCTATAGAAAAATCTTTTTGACTCCTTGATCAAGGGGGATCTTTTCCCTTGCCCAGGTGAACTCCCTTGCCAGCCAGACCTCAGAAGGCAGGTCAGCTGTCCTGTGTGGCTCCACCCTGCCCTTCTGCACAGCTTTGTCCCTGACCTGCTGAATTTTGTATTAGTGCATGCTGGCCTGTTAGCAGTAGCAGGAGGAGCTGGTTTCCTCCTGCTTCATCTGACACCTCACACCGGGACACTTGGCATTTCTACAGTGTCCTGCAACAGGACCTTGGCACCTTCAGGTGTTATCCGACCCCTAACCTGGCCCCAGGATGTGGAGAATTTGCATAATCCCTATGTGATAGATGAGCATTGCAGAAATCTAGTGATGATTTTCCCAAATTAGCTCAAACACCCATCTGCACCTCTGTATATCTCCTGCTATGACCTTCAGATCTGTGGTAGTGAAAGAATCTGGAAATAACACAGGCAAAGGGCAAGGAGAGCTCCAGGGCTGTGCACCGTGGCACCAGTACAGCAAACATCCAGAGGTGATAAAGATGGCATGAGCCCACAATGACCACTGTCCTTTTTCCCTTTTGTCTGCCAAGAGAGCCAAAGAGATGGGAAAACAATAGAGCTTTGTCCTGTCCTTTTTGTGTCTAGCAAGGACAAAACCCAACTCATAGTATGGGTATCCTGGCAGGTGCTGGTGGGATGCCCTGTGGCCTGAGGAGAAGTTGTGCTCATCCCAGACACTTGCTGTATGTATGGGATTGGGAATCCAGAAAGCTTTGAATACTTTGAGCATGGGTAACTCATGGGACTGGCACAACCTCTGGTAAATTGCCTCATCTATTGCCTCTCTTGTCTCTCAGGGTCTGGCCCAGCGACCCCTAAGACAATTCTTTGAGGGGAAAAAAACACCATAAATGGTTCTTTAACAGAATTCACTTCAGTTCTCTACTAACCAGGTAGCTTTAATCTTGCCTCACACCCAGAGGGGTAGGCAAAATGACAATGAATGTTATCTATGACTGATATCTTACAGATAAACAGTGCTGTGGAATGGTGTTTCACACTGGCACCAGTGAGGAAATCGGAAGAGCTGAGACCACTGCTGAGCGCACCACTGAGGGCTCAGAACAGTGCTGAGCTGAAACCTAGTAATGATACTAAAATCTTGGCTGACAGGGAAAGAGTCCTGTTTGGCTTTATGTTAAGAAGTGGAAAGGATGAAAGAAATAAATCAGACAAAGAAGCAGGATCGATACACATCCTGGAGGGCTGAGGTTATCAGCTTGGTCCAGGAAGCCAAAGCACATCTTTACTGCCAAGTTCTCTCCCTGTTTCCATGCAAAACCTTATTTGGCAGGGAGCTAGGATGTGGCTGCAAATGCTCCGTACAGTGAGCACAGGAGATCAACTAGTGGGATAAACTGCCTGTGGGACCAGCTTACAGCCGCGATAATTGGTTAAGGTCTCTGAGAATGCTGAGCAGTGCCAAGGAGGGCAGGAGCAGGCTTGTCTTTCTCCATGCACAGCCTCTGTCAAGCCAGAGGGGCACAGCACCCCCAGTACAATCTGTCAGTGGCCCCTGCCTCCCCTCTAGGCACATGCTTTTCTGATTAATTAGTTTTACCACACAGGATCCTACCTGATCCTCCCTGTCCCTCCCCAAGTTTGTTTACAGCTGTTGCTGGGCAGAAGGCACAGCAGAAGACAGGGGGATGTACAGACAAGTACAAAGCAGTCTCTGAGGAATGAGAGGCATTGGATTTGTTTTCCTTGCCAGTGCCATACCAAGGACCTCTCCTCCATTCTCTGAATCACAGTGCTGACCTTCCTGGCCTCTACATCCATTACAGCAGCCTAAGGAAAGTCCTGGCAGTTTCCTCTGGAGCTTGCCAGTTCCTTATATAATCTTTACATTATCTATACATTATCTAGCAGTGCACACACTGTTTATATTAACCTGCCAGCATAGCATGAGCTGCTCCATGCCAAATGGCAGGTCAGGACCAGCCTGCTGAGGAGAAATGTGGCAACAAATGCTCTGTGTGTTCATGGCAGCCACAGAAACCTGCCAGGCTGGCTTACAGAGCAGCAGTATGGAATAACCTCCATTCCAGGATGCCAGCATGGAGCCAGATGTGGCAGTTGAACGCAGCATCTACCAAGTTCCTGCTTCCTGCTCCAGGTTACCCACGGTTAGTCAAGGATCTGGTTTTGGGCCTTGCACTGACCTGCTGTGCCTGAGCTCCTGACCGGGGAGAATCTGCAGGTCCTGCCTTGCTCCTTCCCTGTTCTCTATGGCCAGCACAGAGTTCCATTTTGGGATATCTTTGCAGTTTAGGGAGCATCGAGCTCCCTGGGTTTGCTGTTAGATCCGTGGTACTGGCTGAACTGCTGGAGCTGGTATGTACTGGTGCCTGTGGCACTGGGAATGTCTGGTCAGTTCTCACTCATGGCTGGTGTGTGCAGATGGATCTGAAAGCTCTTGGAGTGAATGAACAGCTCTCATTGAGGTGTGAATGGGCTGTGGCAGCAGGGAGCAGCAGCTCCGGGTTCTACACGGCTGAATTCCTGCTCGGCACACTTCATATTTGCCACAGCTCAGCCCCAAGTGCTCACATTCCTGCTTTATTAGCTGAAGACACAACCCACTCTAGGAAAGCAAATAAAAACCTGGCACAGCTCCTGGGTTGTGCAAGGACTGAGTACATGGAGTAACAGTGTGTGTTTGTGTTCAGTGTGTCTGGCGGCACAGTGTCCACCAGGCTGCTTGGAGCAGGATAATCAGGGCATTGAGGAGCTATAACTTACCAATAGACACATTCCCTTTTGCCTTTACAACCAGACCTGGAAGAAACCTGCCCAATTATTTTTCACCAAAAAACCCAAAGTGGTGTTTTCTCAACTTTCTGTAGCTGGTAATGACATTTTTTGAATGTCAGAACATAGTAAGACTGGGGAATCATGATTTATATAATTCACTTTATTTCAATCTTGAAAAAAAATTCATAATGAAAAGTTCCTCTTTTTTTGGTTGTTATTTTTATGAACTAGCACAACTTTAGTTCCCAAGCTACTCAGGCATATCCAAAACCCCATTTCGATTTAGGAGAAGGGTCCTCTGTGTGAGCTCTAAGCAGTTACTCCATGCAAGGAGAGAACTTATGCTCAGCAGTTTCAAGGTGACAAAGAAAAAGGGTAATTGAAGATGCTGAACAGTATCAGAGGTGGGAGATCCCTCTCCACAGCACCCCTGTCACTAACTGCCATCCCAAACTTCTGGTCAGCAGCACCTCAAGCAGTGTCTGCTCTTCCCAGTAGCTCCAGTCATGGCTGAACTGGGCCAATGTGTTCCCTGTCTCACCCACCATTGGGGCTTGATCTGCAGGAACCAACAGGATTATTGGCTTCCAGTTTTTCTTCCAGCCTCGTTTCCAGTTGGTGTATTAAGTATCTAAGGTGTTGAATAAAAGGATCACCCACACACACAGTGTCAAAGGGGAGCAGGATAATCTGAAGCCGGAATCTCAGGTGTGAAAAGGGATGTGAAGAAGGGAGCTGGAATGGCACCAAAGGGGCAGGGGACAAGGGAGTTATTCAGGGCTGGCAGGAGGGGACAGAGGAATTAATGACTTGGGCAAGAAGGCTGGATCTCTTCTGAACCTCAGGCTTTTTCTCCAGTATGATGAAATCTTTAAAGACATGACAGTGAGTGCCACTGTTCTGATGTTACCCAAATCCCTGTAGATTTAGGTATGGACATGGTTCAGCAGTGTGGCTGAGTAGGCTTGGCAGGCCACTGCTCCTGCCAGAGTTGTCTCTTGCAGACAATACCAGTTTGTGTTAAATCCTGCACAAATCCTCTCCTAAAGGTTGTGGGGAAGGAATGAGCCCTCTGTGCTCTTGTCAGTAATGATGTGACAGCCATGTGGCCTCCAGCTACCTCTGTGAACAAGCTCGTGGTTTGGGCAGGGTGTGGGAGAGCCAGCAGCAGGGCATTACCGTGCTCAGGGCTGCAGGGTCTCATCTCAGAGACCTCTCCATGTGGCTGGGGCTGGAGGCCCTGTTAGGATACAATGAGGTCTGTGGAGACCCCCAGGAGTCATGACCATTAAAGGTAAGTTATTTCTCCATTGGTGTGTTCTGCCTGGCCAGCACCAAGCAGCTGTCTGTGGCTCAGGGGTGATGCTCGTGCCAGTGGAGCCTCTCTGCCCATGGCTCCTCAGGGAGATGATCCCTGTCCAAGGTCACCCTGGGCAGGAAGTGCTTCTTCTCTTTGTGATAGTGCCTTGTATCCTGTTACAACACTGCAGCCTGGCTTGGGTTACGGGTGTGCATTGTCAAGTAATCGGTGTCAGCACTGCGCTTCTCCAGCCTAACTCGGCTTCTCAGCCAAAACCCCTTTTCCAGCCCTATCAAGTCTGGTTCTTTCCCAGAAATTAGTGCATCGAGGATGGGTGGGCAGGCTGGAACCAGCTGGCTGGGTCTCACAGGCTTGGCGTGGGGGGCTGGAAGGAGGCTGAGCACTGCAGGGTCAGACAGAGACCAAACAGAAATGAGCTGCTCCTCCCCATAGCTGTATAAGAAATCACTGCAATCATCAAACTGCCCTGAACTTCTCCTGCTACGCTGCCTAATCCCATCAGGAGAGCTAGTCAGCACTGTTCAACAGCTCTGGAAGCAGCTGAGAGGAACACCTGCAGAAGCCCACCGGGAGTCACCTAAGAAAGGGGTGGCTGCAGCTTTCCTGCTGTGGGAAGTGCTGTGCAGAAATACTTCCTGCTGGTCCTTCCCATGGGTTCTGCTGGAGCCTGGTTTCCCCCCCCCCAGGCTTTCATTTGGGCTCAGAACAGACACCTGTAAGCAGAGAAGCAGCCTAATTTATTTATAGTGTGCATTAACATTTATTCAGCTGGTGGCTGTTTGGGGAGAGAGGTGGAAACCTGAGAGGGGCCAGCCATTCCCTGCTGCCAGCTGAGGTGGGACTGCTCCCTGCAGCCACAGACTCCTCCAGAATGTGGGGCTGAACGAATGTGGTGCTGTTTTACTAAGGGGGGAGGAAAGAATGAGTGTGCTGCTCCCACGAGAGCCACGAAACTCTACTGAGGTTGGCAGAGCAGCTGGAAAGCATATCAAACTCTGGCAGGAACAGAGCCAGGGGAGGGTATCTTGGGGCTTTAAGCCAGTTTTGTTGTAGAATTCCCTTTGGTGATCTCTCTGCATCCCTCTGTGCTCACCACAGTGAAGAATACATGGTGGTAGGAAACATCCTTGGTGATCAAAGCAATTTCAGCGGCCAGGTGTGACACCAGAGCTTTCCCCACCCATCAACAGTCGTGTGATGAGGCTGTGTCCTGTGAGGACCTTCACACTATGCCCTGGAGCCCCCCAGAGTGAACCTCTACCTTCACCATCTGGGTGCCTTCATGTGCACAGCCTGAAGCTGCTGCTGTGTTCCAGTCTCACCACAACAATTTAAAATATCCCTCTTCAGGGTCTCCCCTGAGGTGGGTTTAATATTCCCAGTAAGTCCCTGTTGATACTGCGGACACCTTGGCCCTCAGGTAGCACTTTTGTACCCACAGTTGGCACCCCTGTCATGTTAGGCCAGTATTACTGTAGAAAAAGCATCTTTAGAAAGCTAAACCCAAGGCCTTGTTCACTTAGAAGTAATATTTAGACACCTGTGTGCATTGGAGCCGTCATAATCCAGTGAGCTTTAAATGAGTGGATGCCTGTGTGCTGGAAGTTTGGGAGTCATTGCACTCACTTCTTGGAGCTCTGGCAGTGTACACAGGCTGAGGGTCCAGCCTGATTGCACATCAGGAAAATGGAAATATGAAACATCTTGTCAACTCCAAATGTCCCTCAGCAGTGTTGTAATCACATAATCAAAGCCAGCTCAGTTTGGTGCGATTTGTTTCATTATGAAACACAATTCTTCCTGGAATTTTAGTTCTTGCTTGCCCTCTACCCCCAGATGTGCCATCTTACAGCAGAAATTAATGCTGGGGGAGGGAGGATCTGAGTGGGAAAGGGACCAAGACATTTAAATATTGGTTTACACGTGCTGAGTGTCTTTGCTGAATTAGCAGGTGGGTTTCAAGTGCTGCCAAGCAAAATCCCTCTGTATGTGCTCATGCCAGGGGCTGGGCTGGCCAAGAGGCACTGATTTGTGCAGAGAATGCCCTCAGAGCTCATTCTGCATGTCAGTAGTGGCAGGGAAATAGCAGGCAGCTGCTTTACTCTTCCTGAGGATTTGGCCCAGGGAGATACAGTCCTCATTTCAGGTTTGCTGGAATTTGGTCAGAGAGGTCCCAACCCTAGTGAATTTGCTTTTGAGGTGTGTTCATACAAAAAAAAGTGGAAGATGAGATTCTGTGTTGAAAAGTACTTATTTGAGAGCTGTGTTTGTTTCCAAGGCAGTCTGTCAGCCTTTCCCTGCACTGGCTTTTGTAGCACAGGATTGTGGGGTGTTCCCTGTGCCATGGCACCATTAGATCTCCCTCTGTAACTCTGGTGGCTGGAGCCCTGGGTTGCCTGCACCCATGGGTGCCAGCCTGCAAATCTGCTTGGCTTTAATACTGTTGTGAGCTCCCAGGTTCATTTTTACACTTCTCTGTAGGGCTGTTTATGTGGAAACTGCAGCCCTCCTGCCGCTGACAGGATGTGCCACAGTGTGAATGCACAGCCAAAGGAATGTGCACTGCCTTGGAGGCAGGAGGAGTTTGGCTGTACTAGCAGCCCTGTGTGCACTCAAAACTTCCACACCTCATCCTCTTGCTTCTTTATCATGTGTCCTTCTGTCTCCAGAAGTGACAGACACAGTTCAAACCTCTGCTGGACCTGCCCACCCTGCAGCATCCAGGCCACAAACAGCCCAAATTTCTGCTCTACCATTATCCTCATGTTTCATTTCTTGGGAGCTAATTAACATTAACAATGGCTTTATTTAGCAGTAAATACAGCCCCTGCCATCCCACTTGTCCCCAGGCGAGGTTGGTCTTTCTGGACACTACTCCAGGCCACTCCACATGGATAACCTCCAGCCTTGAGCAAATGCAGTCACTTCCCAGGGATAAATAAACCACGCTGGCAGTTCACAGCTGCCGAGGACAATCTCTGATCAAATAGAAGATCTCCAAAGAAAAGCACACACAGCCTGCTCCTTCCCAATTAAATATCAACCAGGTAAATCCACAGCTCTCAGGTAGGAGAGCTGGCAGGCTCGGATATTCCAAAAACTTATTGTGTAACCCCAGACAACCCCCAGCTTCTTATCCAGGAAATAACTCAGGGAGGTGATTTCTCACATGACTTATGCTTGATCTGCCCACCCCAGAGGCCACATTTTCACTGGGGTACTTGGATCTGCTGAGATCAGGAATAACTGTTATTGATACCTAAATGTGCTCAACCCAAACAAGCTGCCTCTTGGACTGTGCACAAAAACCCATCCTGCCCCTTCCCTGCACTTCCAAAGAGCCAAAGGGCATGGAATTTTCATGGTTCACTGAGTAGTTAGATGAGGATAATCATTAACCTGCTGAGGACAGTCTTTTGTGAGGCCTTTTATCAGGTGATCTTGCTAACAGACCTGGGGAGTATCTGGGTAAGGGAAGCAACGTTCCCACAAAATCCCAACTGTCCCCAGAGTTGGAGGTGTCAGCACAGATGTGAGGTGTGTTTTTGCTGCCAGGTCAGGCCAGCTTGTGGCGTACAGAACTCTGGATTAATGTGGCTTTGATTGCATTCCAGCCCAAAGCTCCCCAACATCCACATCCAGCTCTCCACGGGTGCCTTTGCCATGGGAAACTTTGGATACATTTGTGGACATGACTCACCGTACAGGTCCTTTGCACTCAGCTTGGAGGCTCCCTCGGCTTTGCCCATGCTGCCACTGAAAAAGGAAGAAGGTGCAAATCAATCATCAGCTCCCAAACATTTTTAACATCAGTTTTCACACAGCAGCTCTCCAGTTGCCCAGAGGGACCAGCCCTTCCCTTCCTTGCAAAGCATTTCCTTGTGGGCCGTGCCAGCGGCTCCCTGTGCAACCCTACCCGTTATCCACACCACAGGCACATGTCACTGAACCCAGCTGTGGAAACAGGACACGGAGCAGCCCAGCCAGGCCTGTCCCCACTAGAGTTACCTTCACAATGTCCCCTGGAAGGACAGCACTCTGGAGGGACTGGGTTAAAGACTGTGGCTCCCAGTGTGCCATAAGTGGGGATATTACAGGGAGACCCCCTCCATGTTAGCCCTGAGTCCACCTGAACATGAGGCAGTACAAGAGCCAAGGTGATGATCCCTTCTCAATGGACATGTTGGTGATGTACCCCTTGAAGGCAGGTGCTTGGATATAGAACATATTCTATGTAAGGGAGAGTGGAATTCTGTGTAAACAGTTGAGTTTTGGGCTGTCAAGTCTCTAAGCTTGTAGGGCCACCCCCCCATGCCTGGGTCATGGGTAGGAATGAGCACCCAGAAGAGAATAGTTTTCTCTGGCAGAGGAGAATCCAATGGGATCTGAGGTGCTGCGGTTGGGCTGTCCTGCATGGAGCAGTGAGCCCACGGGTGCCCAGGGGCTGCTTTGTGCTCTGTCACCGTGTCCCCCTGAGGGCAGACTGTGGTTCAGGTGCTCATACCCAGTGCAGGAAGGAGGGAGAGAGCTGGTGGCTCTGGCTCCACTGGGAGGTTGCCATGGGCTGCTGTAGCCCGAAGCTGCAGGTGGAGAAGCTCCTGGTGTCCCTTGCTCTCTCCACCTAATGTGCCATTATCAAACCCCAGTGCAGAGGACAGATGATGTGTGAGGCAGTGCCAGCTTGTGAGGTGCCCAGGAGGGGTAAAACAAACACCAGGGACTTTGGGAATGAGTGGGACTGCTTGGACTATCCCCTGGACAGTAGGAAGGAGTGGTGCAGGAAGATCCTTACTTTGTTGCGCCGGGGTTGCTGTTGAGGGATCCCTTGTGACTCATGTTGCTTCACAAGCCAGGCAACTGCAGCAGAAGCACAAGAGACAGGGTCAGTGGTTGTAGAACAGGCTCTCAGGTGATTTATCCGTGTGCACCCTGCCCTCCCTGTCTCCAAGCTGTGGTCTCCAAGCAGATGAAGCAGTCAGGTGGCTGAAGGTGACACATCCCAGGATGTTTTTTCAGAACCTGTTTCCACCTCTCCCTCTTGCCCTTCCATTCCAGGGACACCCCAGCTTTGTGGCATTCCAGCACATCTTTTTCCACCAGCACTGTCCTGCCTAAGGTTAAACAGGGACTGAGGTGGTCTTTGCCTCCATGGTCTGTGCCAGATCCCTGTGCCCATGTACTCATGGCTGTGTGTCCCAAGTAATTTTTCAAGCCTAGCGTGCCATTACCTTTTGTTATATGGTAATTTTAAGCTCTACACCAGCTGTTAAAGTATCTTTACAAGCGCATTGCCCACATAAGGTAAAAAAGGATAAGTGAATGCTGCTCCACTGGCAGCTCAGGGATGAAGGAAAATGTATTGCCGTGAGTGGTTAGTGAAAGGCAGAGAGGATCAGCACAGATCATTTTCCTCTTCTTTCCAGTGAGAATTAGAATGTGGGAGAAGATGTGAGAGAGATCCAGGCACTGTTCTGACAGCAGAACTGAAAGGGAAGAGAAACAAGATATAATAAGATCTCAGGGAATGATTTGTTTTGATATCCAAGCTCTTCACCTCTGCTCCATGTGTGAGCTGAAGGGAAGCCAAGGCAAAGTCCTAAAATTTTTTTAAGTCTCTTTTGAAAAATTCAGGGCACTTCTGTGCCTGGGTCAGACGTCGCTTACGTCATGATAAGATTGTCAGAATTCAAAGGTTTGGCTTTGAAATACTTGTTTCTGGCCTAAAGGAAAAAATTCCTCAGTGTCCTCAGTGGGATTTCCTGCAAGGGAACTGCTGAGTGTGCTTGGCATGTGCCAAAGGCTGCCATGACAGCCATGGGCAGGCAGTGGAGCTTCCTCCAAGGGTTTGTCTTCACTGAATCTAGGCTAAAGTGTGTGTAATCCTCGGGGAATACTTTGGAATCATCCCTGACACCTGGGATTTCCCCTCTGGAGGCTGACTATCTGCTGCAGGGTTTGTTGTATCATCACCAGAGCTGCCCTAGATTCCTTACATATCCGTATTTATTCTGCATGTTGGAACACTTGTGGTATTTTGCTCTGTGTGTTTCACCCTGAGGTGAGGGCAGAGAAAGTTTTCTCACTGATCTTATCAGAACTGTCAGTGGGATGTCAAAGGGATGCATTTATGAGGATGCTCGTGAAGTACTTGGCTTTACACCGACGGCATAGAGAACCCCAGCATGTTTTGGGCTCAGCCTTACAACTTTCAGCCTGTTTTCTGTCACAGTAACATGCTCAGCACAGAGACACTGCTAGAAAAGACT
Organism: Chloebia gouldiae; assembly: GCA_003676055.1. NCBI lineage: Eukaryota > Metazoa > Chordata > Aves > Passeriformes > Passeridae > Chloebia > Chloebia gouldiae. The sequence continues at coordinate 1,550,469 of QUSF01000061.1, forward strand.
CTCAAGTGCATTATAGTAGCTAGCATGTTAAATTCCCCCTTTTTTGTCTGTCTTGTGGTTGATACTGAAATCTCTATGCACCTCTATAAGAGGTATAAATTCATAACCACATTAGAATAGAAACCTAGTGGTCTGCCAACTCCTATGTGTAATAAAACCCATCCCTGTACCCAAGCTTGGATACCTGTGAATTTTTCCTCTGTTAATAGCTGTCTGCTGGTTTCCTGTTACATTCCTCAAACTGTTCCTATCTCCTGGATCTCTTTGTTCATTAGCATAAGATACCTGGAAAAGAGAACTTGGGCTCTTAAAAACCCCCGCTCTGTTCTGTTTACTCTGCACCACCCAATCACTTGAGTCCCACAGCCGATGGTAGCTGGGAGTGTTTCTGCATATTAGTGTCATATTTCTGGCTCCCTTTCTCTTACTGCCCCAGGGCCATGTCCTAATGTACTGAAATCCAGGTTACTCCAGCAGGAGTGTGTCATCAAGTTTGGCCCATGGAGCTCTGACCTGTCCCAGCCCCAGCTGTGAAGAACCAGGAGGAACCAGGGATCCAGCTAAGGTCACCCTGGTTTTTATTTCTCCTTCCTATGCTGTGTCCAAAAAGTAAACTCTGGGATCTGCTCTTTGAGGAGCCCATCTGGGGCAACCCAGGGTGGCTGCCAGAGGTGCAGATTCCATGGCAATGGCAAAGGAGTCTTGCTTCATGGGTGAAGCGGGACCAGCTCTGAATTCTTCATCTCATGGTGGTTAATAAAGTACTGATGCAAACAGCTGGTCTCCCCAGATGATAAGCTAACCTGGAAGGCTGTCCTCTCTTCCAGGGTGCCTGTGTCCCAAAGCACCCATGAAACTGGAAGTAGTGCATACACCTGCTAAGTCAGCATGTCCTTATCATGCTGGGCTCCCTTTTCTTTGTTTATTCCTGCTATTTTCCTATTTGCCCTTTGCTCAGCTCTCCCCATCACATTCAGGCTGTGGTCATGCTCAGCCTTGTGTTGGTCACAGCGAAGGCGAGGTGTGGTGCTGGCCAAGTGAAACCAGGATGGAGCCTCATGCCAAAGCTTTTAATTCAGCGTTAATTGCTGGATATTAATTGAATCCGAACTGGAAGACTGCAAGGGGGAAGGGCACATTCCTAAGGGGTTGGAGACTTTCTAACAAATCTGCTAAATCAAGAGGCAACTGGGCTTGTGAAAGGTGAATGAGGGCTAAGAGCATTTCACCTGAAATGTGGACCAAGATGTGAGAGATGAAACTGTGGGCTGGTGTTCCCTAGGTTCTCTCTCCCCTTGGGAGCATCTTAAGAGCTCCCACAGTCTGCAGCCTCAGCCAGATGTTGTCTTCTCCCTGCCCTGATTAGAGGGTTCTGATCTCCCCCTTATCTCCCAGCAGGTGTGGCTGCTTCCTCCTCCTTCCCCAGCAGGAGAAGCATAGGGAGGGAAGCGAGATGCAAGTGTCACCATGCAATGGGTGGCTGTGTAGGTGTCACCTTTGACTCAGCCTAATCAGAGCCAATTTCAAGACCATCACCCACCCTTCGGCTGGCACAGGGCAGAGACTCTCCTTGGGTCACCAAGCAAGGGAGCTGAGCCTTGCACATAAGCATGGTATGGAATGAGGTACGGACTCCAGGAGCTAACCAGGCTCAAATTTAGTCTTATGCTGCTGAAGCAACTACAGGAAAGCTAAACTGCATGGCTAAAGCCTAACACCTTGACCTGGCCCATGCCAGGAGGTCCCAGAGGGACTTAGGGAGGCCAGCACAAATCAGTGCTGAAGGTCATCAAGGTGGGTGAAGACATGTTGTACTTTAAAGCACAGGAAATCCCACTCCCTGACTTTCCAGCAAGTCTTATCCTTGGAGGTCAAATATCCTCCCAAAGACACACGGAGCCGTAACAGGAGCCTGGCATTGTGTGCGCCACATTTCTGTACTTCTATAGCAAATGGAAGCTGGCCATGCATTGTTTTGGTTTTCTCTGAGTCTCTTTGAAGAGGGAGCTGTGACATTGATCCCTCTTCTCCAAGGGTGGAGAAGCACTTTGTGAAGGGAAAGAGTAATATCTCTTTCTGCTCTCTGGACTGTTCTCCGCTATTGTTTTACGTTATTTTTATTAGGTATAGTTCTCCCTTATCTGCTGTGGTCAGACTTCTTACAGGGTAGGGAAAGGACATGAAAAATCCTGGAGTCTGGGTAAAGACTGTAAATGTGTAAATGTGAAATACAAGTGGGGTTTTTAGGGCTATTATTATTATCATCATCACTGTTAATAACATCAGCATCTGGTGTTTGTGGGCTTTTCTCTTCATGGGTGAAAGACCTTTACGACTGAGACTGGGTTTGTTGGTATCAGAGAATATTAGGATGTGATTGTAGCAGCAAGGATTTATGCTGGTCAAAAGAGAAACATTTTTGCTGGAACAGTAGAAGAACATGGCAAAACCCCCAAAAACCTTAAGTTAAGTGACCTAGGAGGAACAGCAAGTTTTTCCAAGCATGTTCTAACCCAGTTCTAACAACCCTTGTCTGTGCTTCCGTCAGTCATCCCACCAAAATCTGCCTGGGGCAACAGGACTTCTGAATTCCCCATCAGCCATGCTGAAGGGAGTCTCTGCACCAAGAGGTGATGGGGCTTGGGCACTGGTGAGATCCCTGGGATGGAAATGCTCCCTGGGATCCTGCCTGGGGTGAAGGGTCCAGTGTAACCCTGCTGTCTGTGTGTGTATCCCATGCCGGAGGGATGGGCCAGGCAGAAATGCTGGATTGGCAGCAGCCTTGGGAGTAACATAAAGCATCAGGAAGAAACATGAGCTGGCCATCACACAATGTTATCTCTTAGACTTCCCAGGCACACAAAAGCTGTCTGTTAGGTCTGCTGGATGTTTCCCTAAAGCAATGTCATCCTGGAGAAAGCTGTTTGATGGGCTGTGTTGTAAAGCTTGGGCTGCTTGGACTCACAGGAGAGCAAAGGGAGCACAGGCACCATGGTGTGTGTGTCCTGTACTGCTCCTGCTCCAGACAGGTTCCCCAGCCCCTGGGAGTATCCCACCAGTTCTCACAATCCATCCTACCCTCTCTGATGGTATGGAGGGAGCTGGCAGGTAGGGAAGGCCACAATCCCACATCAATCCACCAAATGGCTTTTGGGCATTAGTGAGGCACTGGGATATGTGTGCTCAGGGCTCAGAGACACCAAGAGTCCTAAATTCACACAAACTGGTTTAGATCTCTCAAGGTGCTTGTGAAAGAGACCCCAGGAGCCTGTGGTTGACTTGAGAACTTTACATGAGTCTCTGGTCTGCTGGTCCAGCCTCCTGGAACCACCCTTCTCCTTCTTTTAGATGCTTTTCTGAACCTGCCTGTAAGGATGGTTTCAGGGTTCACCAGGAGAAACTCAGTGTCTCTGTCAGGAACATGCACTCATAAAAAAAAATATTTGGGTTAGTCAGAAAGCATCAGGAAATGCAAATCCAGAGCAGAGAGGCTGACAGCCAAACAGAGGAACAGGTTGTTGTTTCTCCTTGGAGAAGCAAGTCAGGATATTGTCCCATCCAAAATTTCTGAACCCTGTTTTTGCAACATCAGGCCTTGGTTGTTCAGCAGGACCAAGTCAGAACATCACCACTCTGTTTTAATTGTGGTGATTCCTGCTTTGGAAAGGGGAACACATCCAGATGACACTGCCTGGAGACCCTGGTTGCTGCAGGAGTCCCCACTGTTATCTGTGTTGTTTGAGATACCTTTACAGCACCCCAAGTTTGGGAAAGTGGCGAGTCCTCTGGTTTTTTCCTTCTTCCACCCTTTCAAGTTACCTTTACAGTGACAGAGCCACTCAGGATCATGGATCCCTTTGGAAAGACATAAGCCTATGGAAGGGGGAGGTGTGTGTGGAGCTCCAAGGTGTGTGTGGCATGTGCCACATTCCAGCAGAGGCAGCTCCCAGGTACAACCTGCTAGGTGTCTGAAGGATACACTCCCTGCTCTGCACATCAAATTGTTCACATTGTGGAGATTCTCTAGAAGACAAGAACCTGGATAAATATAACCCAGCCCAACAGGTCTGGGCAGAGAGGAACCAAGTGTTCTTCAGCCTCCATGGCAGAAGTGGCAGCTGCTCATTTGGACTGAGGCATCTCAGACCTACAGCCACTCCCGTACCAGCTTTGGTGGACTCTGACCCCTCTTTGAATCTCATCTGGATTGGTCTCCAAGAAGTTGGTCTCCAAGAGGCTGAAATGGAGCCTTGGGAGCTCAGAAACACAAACTGGCACTACAGAGCAAAAGTGCCAGTATTTACATATTCCTGATGGGAGATTAATGAACTACCTACGGATCACCATGTCCATGGTGATCTGCAAACATTAATTTAGGTCCCAATCTGGAGTCCAGTGGCACTGGAGGCCCTTTGTGCCCACAGGCTGGAGTGGAAAAGGAAAGATCTGAACCAAAAATGAGGAGCTTTTATATTCCTGCCAGAAAATAAAACCTTCCTCCCAGAACATCAACCAAAAGCAAGTCTAAACAGTGCCCTGCTCTATAAATACCCAGGGAAAATGCACAAATAGCCACAGTTTTCAAGATCTTGGGAAAAAAACTGGAAACTGGCTCCACTATCCCTCAGAAAGACTTGTTTGCAGAGTCCTGGTGCTGAGTCGCAGCTTCTGGATTTACACCTTTCCTCTCTATTCCTGAATTCTGCAGGAGCTGGGTGGAAGGAAAACAGGGAGCAGGTTTGGTCTTGCTGTGTGTCTTGCCGGGGTTCCAAGGTGAGCATTATCCATGCCTGGGCTGCAGTTTAGAAAGCTAGAGAGCCAGGTCCAGAAGCAGTGCATTAAATATTAATGGATACTTTTGGAAAGATGGAGGGAGATGAATGAGCATTCCTTACATAAAACCTCATTAAAGATCTTAAATTAAAAGACCCCAGTTCAAAACTACCTGACTGGGAGAAAGTGTTGTGTGAGTCACTTGTACTGCCCAGGAAGAAAAACCAGCATGACGTGTTCCCTCGGCTTCCTGGGAAGAGAGGAGCTTTGTGCAGAATTTTGTAGCTTTTTCCCCTCTGTCCTGTTTTTGTTTTGTGCCCACACCTTCTGTGAGCTAATCCTGTCCCTAGCACCACCCAGCTTCTGGGAGGTGGGAGCCAAGGAGCTGTGGGAGGTTGGAACTGGCCATGGGACTGTCTAGGCAGGATGCAAGGGAAAGGCTGGATGGCTCCAGTGCTGCCAGGACCTGTGGGTGTAGCATACCTGGTATCCAAAAAGTTTGCTGAGGAAAGCACTGGTGGTTGTCATGCTTAAGGTTTCTCTGCCCTGCATCCTTATTATCTCACAACCCCCCAAAATTATCCCCTTTTCCCAGACTGGTGCCGTACTCTGGGCACTGGTTCACCAGCAGCAAGGGGTTTAAAGCTGTGATTTTTAGACATCACAGCTAGTGGGAAGGATTTCACACTTTTGATGAAAGGGAAGCTTTTTTTTTTTTTTTGCTCTGTCTAAAAATCAGGACTCAGAGATCAGGCCAGTAAAAATAGGGAGGGACTCTGCCTGTGCATGTCATATTCCAGAACAGGACGGATAACAGCTGAGCCCAGCCTGAGGAGGGCATTCATTGCTTCTGTGTTCAGGCAAAACACCAAAATCCTGAAACTGGCCGTGTGCTTGTGTTCCTGGCTGCAGGCACCAGTTCTCAGAGCTGTTCCTCATGTGCACCTCCTGCAGAGCTGGAATATTTCTCTGATGGCTTTTCCAAGCTCAAAGGCATCTGTGGAACAGCTGGGAGACTCAGTCAAAGGCTGGCACTGGTGGGGGTTGCAGACTGCCCATCCCTGGAAGTGTCCAAGATCAGGTTGGACGGGGCTTGGAGCAACCTGGTCTAAGGGAAGGTGTCCCTGCCCATGGCAGGGGATGGAGATGGATGGACTTTAAGGTCCCTTCCAACTCAAATCATCCCAGAATCTGTGAGGATGGGCTAAAGCTGGGATGAGGGTTCCTGTTGTGTCCCTACTGCCTCCTGCAGTAATTCCACAGCTGTGATGGAGAGAAGCACAGCAGGGTGGTGTTTGTCATGGAGGGATTTCCAGGAACAAAGCTCAGGACTGTCACATTCATGCTGGAAGATGGTGTTCTGTTTATGCAAAGCACCCACAAGACTGGTCCTTCCAGAAGCTTCAAATGTGCCCGGTCCAACAGGAACCATGCTGATATCCCCTGGGTGGTCCTGGTTAGTCTGGTGGGGATCAATCATTTCTCACTAGGTGTGGGTGTACAGGTAGGGGAAAGGTTGGCCTTAGTATTCAAGCTAACCACTCAAGTGTTTTAATTTTCCATTAGATGATTGCTGTAATGTGTAAGTACACGGTGCCCTCCTCACATCAATCCTGTGCAATCCCTAGAGCCAGCCTCAGCATTCCTGCCTCCTTACCCCTAACAGGACAGCTGTAAAGCCTAACAGAAGCACTTGGCAAGCAGATTCATTTTCCACAGTAATTCCCAACCTTTAGCCCCAGGCAGAGCATACTACACCTGACCATCTTTGCCTAGCTACTGCCAGCCCAAACTGGGCTGAAAAGCACCAAGCAAAGCTAGGGGGTGTGGCTGGTTCCTCATCCCCTCAGGAGGGGCAAGAGGGAGTCTTGTTTGTCAGTGCACTCCTCCATGCTGACTGGTTCATGAGCAAGACAGAGCTGCTGAGATCCAAGGGACCTTTCCACCACCTCCTCCTAAAGGAAGGGCATTTTTGGTCACTCCCTGAAATGCTGATTCACTTCCCTGGCAGAAATTCAGGCATGTACCAGGGCAGTTGGTATGCCAAGAGCTTTTTCTCTATCAGAGAAAAGCTGTTATTAGGCTGAGAGCCACTTTGGGGCCACATTTAGCTTCAGTTTGACTCCAGCACTGTCAGCTCAAAGTCTCTGGGGTTAGATAAGGATTGGTAAATCTGCACTAAGTAGTTGGTCAATCTGAACTAAAAATCCTTTTCTGCCTATATAGGAAGGTCACTGTATCCCATCTTTCCCCAAAGAAAGGGAGAGAGCTGCAGCCCATCTCCCTCTGCCTATACCAGGGAGGAGCTATTCCACTCCGCTCCTGTTCCAAATCTTTGCCCATAGCAATAGGGGCTTGGGAAGCATCAATAATTTTAATCTTGCTGTAAAACTCATCCTGGGCTTTTTGCTGGGAGGGTGAGGCAGATTAAGGGAGGAGATTCACCTCTTAAAAATCCAATTTGATATTCTAAGGCTTTTCCAGCCTTTTTAAGCTAATGATGACAACATTCATTGCTATCTCTTCCCATCCTATTTTGTGCTTCCTACTCATATCCTGTCCGGGTATTTTTGGCTATTTGTAACAATTCATTTGAGCTAAAACTTGGCACATGGAAAGTCAGCTCTGAGTGTCACTGCAGGAAAACAGCCAGTTTAACCAGCTCAGTGGTGGCTCCTGGAGATGTGGTGGGGCTCAGGTCACCTTTTGGTCTGAAAACATCACTTGAGATTTTTTAGTAGTAGTCTAATGTAGCCTTTTCCTTCTATAGTTGATATTTTTATATATATTATCATGGTAGATAAAATTTCAAATGGAAAAATGGTGATTTATCCCTTTCCATTCACTTCTGAAAGGCAGGAATGGGAGTTCATGCACAGGGACTTTTGCTATCCATCACTGATTTGTTTTATGTGCAGAATGCTGAGATTTTTGGGTTTTCACAGAGTCCCTATAGGAACGGTAATATTAATGGATGGTACAAATCATGTTCTGCTTCAAAAAACTCACAACCAGCTGAAGGATGCCCTGCTCTGTTTCTGGGGTCAGAAGACAAGATGTACAGTCACAGGAAATCACTGGGTTGATTTCCAATATTTGGGCTTTCAGTGAAGCTGTGGATGAGACCACAGAAGGGTTTTTAAGCCTGAACAGCCAGTTACCAAGTAACCAAAACAGTCCCAGGAGAGATCATTCCAAAACCAAAATAAACCCTATTCCCTTTGCCCTTTGTTTTGTATAGAATAGAAGGATGTATGAGGCTGGGTTTATCAAAATAATTCAAATGGCAGTTTCTAATCTTGCGGTGCAGAAGCATTTTAACAATCTTGCCACAAAAACAAAAAAAATTAATCTCTTGCAAGGGCAAGGAGGAAAAAGCACAATTGGTCCATGCAGAAGCTGGGATGGGAGTCTGAGCTGGGCTAGGGGGAACCAGACTGATTCCAGGTCAGGGAAGGGGAGAGAAGAGTTTCCTGTAGTGCCTTAAAGAGGAAAGGCTTCCCTGGCCACTCCTGTGTGCCTACAGGGTCTTTGGCATGGACATTTCCAGTTCCAAAGACTAAAGCTGTGCAGGGCACATGAAGGACAGGGTTTCTGCTCTGGGAACCGCAGCACTGTGGAGCAGGTTTGCCCAGGGAGGTTGTGCTGTCTCCTTCTTGGAGATTTTCAAGAACAGCCTGTTCTGATTTCAGAGACTGTGTTTGAGGTTGGACTGGAGATCTCCTGATGTGCTTCCTGGACATGGATAATCCTCCTCTCAGAGGAGAGGGTGAAAGGAGCAAGAAATCCTTTTTATGCCAGGTGGGCAAGATGTGTGTGGAAGGATCAGGGTAGTTGGCAGTGGGGCCAACACAGACCACGTGGATGCTCCTGCAGCCAAAGGGGAACCAGGTGGTGCTTACCATGACCTGAGTTTAAAAAACCACTGAACTCTCCTTGCTGGCCTGACTATCACTGGGGTATGATCCTTAAATGAGCCACAGGTTTATGCATCCCCTCTGGAGCAGAAAAAGATTGGCAGAAGCAGAGTTGTGCCTAAACATGCACACTGGAGAACCTGGTATATTCTGGGAAGGTTGCTCTGAAGGGAGGGGCAGGTGGCCCTGAGAGCACAGGAATACCTGTGGTTTGAGAAGGACAAAGGGCTGTTCCTAGTGCTTCCCAGCCAGGTCTTCTTGAATCCTGCCCTAGGGGCCTAAAGCTGAGCTCATGGATGCTCAGGGATGTCATAAGTTATCCAAGTGCTCCTTTAGCTTGAGTGTTGGGACAGGATTCCAAGAGAAGGACCTGTGTGTCCATCACCCAAGCAGCGCTGGAGCAGAGTACGGCCTCTGTGAGCAGCATCCTGGCAGCCACAGGCACCTGGCAAGGGCAAATCAGAAGCAGCTCTGGGAAAATACAAGACTGCTGAGGATGGTGGCAGCCCAGATCTCCCTCATAACCTTCTCCTTCTTCACATGATCCTTCTCACCTTCAGCTGTTTGCTCACCAGCTGTTGGCAGGCAGGGAAAAGGGAGCAGGGAGCAGGAGTGTCTCCAGGCTCATGCCAGGTGTGGAGCAGATGTTCTGGGACCTGTCTGGTCTAGTTTGCACATGGCTGTGGCAGGCTTTGAATGCTTGGCGGGTTTCAGGCCTCCCTTCCTGGGCTGTGACTAAATCTGTACGTTTCCTTCCACTGAGCAGTCACTGAGGCCAGAGCTCCTCTCCTCCCTTCCATCTTCCCCTTGGCCCAGAGGAGCCAGGAACAGCTGCTTGAATGTAGGGTGGTCCATCACCTGCCCTCAGTTCTGCTTGGTGGCAGGTTGGGGACACACATGGCTGCAGCACTCATGGATACTTGGAGGAAAAGCCAGGAACAGGACAGGAGCACAGGAAGCCTCTCTGCATTTCCCAGCCTCCAGCAGTGGGAGTGAAGAGCTCCTGGTACTCTTTTCCATCCCTGACTTTCTCCAACTGCATTTGGCCAAGCTGTATAAACTTTGGACATCCTGAATGGCCTGTGACAGGGTGCTCCGTGCTTGGCTCTGCATGGTGTTCTCAGCCACCTCCTTCTGTTCCTGCTGCACTCACCAGCTGCTGGTTTCATGGGATGCCCCCCAGCTCTGTCAGCAGGAAGCAGCCTGTCCATCATTGCCTGTCTCCATGACACAGGCTGTATCACAGATCTCAAGGAGAGCAGCATCTCAGTGTCCCTCTCCCAAGTTGAAGAGCCCTGGAAGTTTCAGGGCTGAAGTCACAGATACAGGGGCCGTTCCTGGTTTGTTCTTAAGCTCAGAGCAGATGCAGCAGCAGCAAAAGGTGCTTCCTTGTCAAGAGATTGCTCGGGCAGCCAATGGCCCAACCACACCTTGGGTGTTACCTGCTCGTTCTGGCAGAGACCAGCAATGAGCACAGCTCTGGTACGTTTGCTCTCAGTTTATCCTGTTGAACCTGCTCCTGCCTCACTCCATGCAGCAGCTTCGTTGACAGAGGCACAGCTTTTCTGGTTTTTTTTAAACTACTGAAACTTTATTAACTTATTTTCCAAGCAGTAGCAACTCACAGCAAACCTGACGGTCTTGAAGCTGTCCCTGAAAGCCTTTCATGCTACTTTTACACTCCTGCCCTGCACCTTCTGCTGTAAAAAAAACCCAAGGGGGAAAAACCCAATCAAATATTTTCCTTGTGTTTTGACTCTGGCTTGAATGCCAAGTTGGAGTGAGCATCTACCTGGATGCTGAACTAGAGCCTTCCTTCACTAGTTGGGTTCCCTGCTATGGAAACTCTGCAGGGGCAGCTGGAGATTCCTATGTTGCTCTCTTTGGGAATCATGGAAACATAGAATAAATAGATTGAATCATAGAATCAGCCATTTGACTTCAGTGGGTCAAAGTGTCATTTCCATGGCTCAGATATACCACTCCTCTCCCACAGTTTGGCAGGGTTTCTGCTCTCCTGAGCTGGAAAAAAAAGTGAATCAGGAATGTGCCTGCCTGAGTGACCAGGTCTCAAACCCATCAGGAGATCAGGCAGAGATGCTGGTCTGCAGGTACCTGGTGGTACAAGACTCCTTCCCTCACTAGCCTTGAGGGCATGGACCCTCCTCTCATGGGGAAGTGGATCACATCTGTTAAAGTCCACATAACTCCAATCAGAGGATTTGTTTGGGTGCAGTCTGGGGTATCCTCTCCTTCTCAGAAATCTTGCCTGTGTCATGTATCAGGGGATAGTGTGCAAAACCCTTTTGTGGCCTGCACCTGGACTGAGGAGCCACCCCTACTACCTAACCTCCACACCTGCACAGGCTGCCTGGGTACATGTTACTCCTCTTCATTTTCCAAGAACTTTTGAAAGTCCCATATCTCAGCCCAGAAGCCATGCTGAGAGCACCAGATACCAAAAACAGGACAAACTGCCTGGCTGTGTGAAAGTCAGAGTTACAAGTTAACCCGTGGGAATGGCCACAGACAAGGCCATTTGCTCCTGCCCCAGAGGAACATGTTAGTATCAACCCAGAGAAAAGAGGGTTTAATTAGTGCTCCCTTCTGCAAAGAGCCCAGCTCTCCTCCTCTGTGTCCTCAGCTGAACACAGCTATAATTAAGAGCCAGCAGTGTCAGGAATGAGAGTAGGCTCCAGCCTATGATTTATTAAGGAATATCATGGGTGCAATTACCTTTCTCTCTTCTCCTCTCCCTGGTGTTTTTATGAAGTGAATTTACTGATAAAAGGATTGACTCAGGCTCAGCCAAATGGACACCTCTGTGTTTATCTCAGCACCGACAATGAAGTCACTGCTTTGCCTCTATAGAGTCGCCACTGAAAGCCTCAAACCTGACTTATCATAATGTCATAAATTGAATGGTTTGAGTTGGAAAAAAGTTCTCTTTATGGGAAGTGGACCATGCCCTGTCCCTCCCTTCCACTAGGCCAGGTTGCTCCAAGCCCTTTCCAGCCTGGCCTTGAGCGCTTCCAAAGATGGGGCAGCCACAGCTTCTCTAGGAAACCTGTGCCAGGGCCTCAGCACTCTCACAGGGAAAAAATTCTTCCCAAAATTTAATGTAAAGACACCCTCCTTCAGTTTAAGGCCATTCCACCTTGTCCTGTCACTCTATGTCCTTGTGAAAAGGGCACAGAGGAGTTTGGAGGACTTGGAAGAGTTTGTGTCCACAAGTCACAGTTCTGGCTGGCAGCAGTGGTGGGACAAGGATTGATCCAAGAGAGTCCTGATGGTGGCAATGAGGAATGAATGACAGACTAGGACAAGCTGCTGGTGTGTCCACAGCAGTGAGGTGGGTCAGGTTTGGGATTCACCTTGTATTTGCTGGTGAGGGAATCTGGAGCCACCCTCAGCTCTAGTTCCAGCAGCCAACACTTGTAAGCCATGAAGATTCTCAGCTCCCAAATGATTCTCACTTTGGTCCATCTTAAGTGACAGGGAAGATAGGTGTAAACATTCTGGGGGAGGGTGGTGTTGACTCAGCTTGATCCCAATCGCCATCCCACCAGCAGCACTACTTCACTTTCTGAATCAGCTGTGGTGCCTGAACTTTGGTTTATTGACATTTGTATGGGCTGCACTTTACCTTTGCAGGATATAGATCTGGACAAGTTGAGACTGATAAGACAGAGGAAGGGAAAAAAGAAAAAAGGAAGCAGGAAGGACTAAACTTAAATTCAAATTATGAAAGCTTTTGGGGGTCAGTGCCCCAGGTAGAAACCAAAAATAGGGAAGAATTTTCTGTCCCATTCCAAGGCAGTGCTGAAAGACCTCAGCCCACAAATGTGGAGTGTTCCTGTTCCACCAGCCATGGAAAGTTCTGCCTTAACCTGGGACAAGGCTAGGTTGGAGGCCCATGAGTTGTGAGGGCTCATTTGTGCCACACCTACCCCTCATGACAGCCAAGGCTGTTGCAAAATCCTATTCTGTTACCCCAAGGGTGCTCAGCTCCTCCATTACAGCTGAAATTGCTGCTAGAAGCTGTGGCTCTGTCTAGGAAGTGGGAAAGGAAAGGAGAACAGGTGGGCTAATGCCTCAACAGGTGAAACCCCAAGTGTGGACTAGATGGAGGAATCTCCCTGGCACTGGAGATGAGGATTTTTCACATGTGAGATGTGTTTGCCCATCTCGGCAGGACAAGGAGAACCTTTGTGGGAAATGCTGGTGAGAGGGGTTGATTTGGACCCTCCTCTGAAGGCAGGGAGGGATATAAGGGCACAGAGCATCCCAGCAGGGTCTAGCTCTGTGCCAGACATGCTGGAGCAGCCCAGCCTCTGCCACCAGCCTCTTGCCTTGTGAGGGTCCCCAGATCCCCCTATGCCTGCAGGAACAGGCACTGCCAGGCCTCACTTGGTGCTTCTAACCAAATCAGGGCCCCAGCAGCTTGTCTAGGCACTTCAGTCCCTGTCCCAAGGCAGCTGAGGAGGCAGAGCCTGTGACTCCCCACTTCTTCAAGGGGGTTGGAAGCTCTTGTTCTGTTCCTTAGATCCTCAGTGGCAGTGAGCATGTTGCAGTAATGCCCTTGGGAACACTTGGGGAATGGGAATAAGGGCTGGGCTCTCCTGGGGAATTGCAGTTCAGGTGAATGGGAAATATCTCCAAACCGGTCCAGCTCAGTTACACACCCTTCCCTCCCTTCTTAATTGCAATTCTTCCTAATTAATCTGGATTACCAGGAAATAAAATGCCAGGACTATACCCCCCTGGCATAGTGCATTTCAATTTTGGAGGCGGTACTGTCGCCAGCCCAGGAGAATGGAAAACTCTCACTGCCTTGGGAAAAGACAAACCCTCACCTATGTGCAGAGATGGCCATGGCCATGTGGGAGCAGCTCTCCCTGGATCCCCTTCCCTTCATCCCCTTTAGGGATGGATAAAAGCATATTTTTCCCTGAGCCTGACATTTCAAACCAACTGCAAGCAGACAGAGATGCTGTTCACAGCCTCTGCACTCCATGAAATCTTTCTGCTGTGCTGCGTTCCTGACTATGGTCTTGTGGGCAGGTGGAGATCCAGAGCCAAACTGTGCTCTCAGGCCTCCTGGGCCTCCTTGGATCTCATTTCCTGCATCTCCCAGGTGTTGTACAGTGCCTGGCACTATTTCTGACAGTGCAAGGACTCTCCTACAATGCAGTCGGATGACCAGGGAGGGTTTCTGGAGATACCAGTCTTCCCCTTCTTTGGAGTGGGAAACATGAATACCTCCTGGGCAGGCAGATGGGTATTTTTCTTGGGCAACTGCTGTGCCTTGGCCAAACAGGTGGTTCAGGAGGCCGTGTTGGCAGAGCCAAGTGCTGTTGGCACTCCATGGGAGCTGCCATTCTAGGCAGACACTGAGCTGCTGGTAAAGCTCTAGCAGAGAGCAGGAGGCCATCCCTGTCACTCTAGTATATCTGTGGGCTTTACTTGCCACTTCTGTTTGGGGGTCACTAGGCTAGGCTGAAGTATTTTCCAAGGGTGATTCTTTTATTGCTAATGACACCAAACTCGCAGGCTAAAGGCCGCGCATTCCTGTCCACCCTTGAGGGAAGGGCAGTGCTGCTGACTGCACTTGTGGAAAGTAGTTATGAGCCCTGATAAGCCCCATTCAAGGACTAAAACACTGAGTCTTCTTCAAAACCACAAACCTGCCCTGGCCTGGCACTCCTGAGAGACCACGGCATGGAAGGGCGAAAGCCAAGAGTATGACGGAAAGTGCTCCAAAGCAGCACCCCCAGATCCAGCCATCTGGGAATAATACTCCAAGAGTCCCCCACGCACTCAGGACTTATTTCATATGGATGTTTCTCAAGCCCACACAAGCCAACGCATTTGTTCTCCCTGTTTCACTCCTTTCTTTTTGCCACAAGGACTGAAACCTCCCAAGTTTTACAGTGCATTAGTGTCTTTTGTGCATTAGTGTCTCTTGTGCATTAGTGTCTCTTCTGAATCTTTCTTTTCCCGAATGATCCTGTGACCCTATGAAAAGCATTTTGTTTTCTAGCACATTCCAAGCCATCTCATCCAGGGGCAGATGCCAACAAACCTTTGGCAGGTTTGGCCCCGCAACCATGCCCCAGCAGGGTCTCCTCTGAGGACTTACAGCCGGGTTGAGTGACCAGAGTGGAGCAAGCAGGCCAGAGCTCCTCCTGAGCAACCCTTCTCTGTCTCTTCATGCCCTTGGATTAATCCAGGCAGGCAGCCATGACAATTTGTCACAACCTGACAAAATGGTGGCTGCTGTGATATCACCACAGACAGCATCTGCTCTGCAGTGTCCTTCAGAGAATCATCATGGTTGGAAGAGACCTTTGAGATCATCTAGTCCTGCCCTTGACCCAACACACCATCCATGGGAGTTGGGCAGATGGAGACCCAGGAGCAATGATCTGCAGGGCTGTTTCAGGCTCAAGGATAGGCTTTGTCACCCTGACTGATGGTGAGTGGCTTGCAGTCAGCAAAGGTGGGCACTGGAGGCACATTCTGTCTGCCCCTGCAATACCTATCCTGTGGCTCAGAAGACATTTCCTCCTGGTGCTGAGCAGGATCCCAGCTGCCCTCCTCTCTCATGGTGTCTGTGCCCACCCTGACATCAGGGGCGATGGCAGAGGGGCAGAAAGCCAAGGACTCAAAGCTTGTCTTGGCAAACTGCTCCATGGCCCGACGCGAGCAGTGCACACACGTAATAGCCATTCTCCAGCATCACTCGCAGCTGCTCCCTTCCCAGGACTTCACCAACAGCCAGTTCGACAATGCTGGTGCCAAACTTTTCCTTGGGTGCCCAAAAACATCCCCTGCTCCTCTAAGGTCTATGATTATATGATGAACCCACCCTCTGCTGAGTACAGCAGAGTAGATCCTGTTCTAGACCACCTAGAGAGATATAGTTGGAAGAACACAAGCTCCTTCCCAAGGCTTCAGCTGCAGAAACTAGCAGCAGGAACAATGCAGGCCTGACCACAGTGGATCTGAGCTGGAATGTTGTCCCAAACACCAATTCAAGCCTTGGTTTTAAACATGGCCAACCAACGACCTTTGCCTCTCACAGACACCTTCCCACAGCGGATCTCAAGTCCCTCTTCCCAGTCCTGTTTTAAAGGGCTCCTTGGTTCAGCACTGCTGCCTGCCCTTTCTGTCTGTGAAGGACTAATTTTCCTTCTTAATCAACATAAAACTCACAGAGCAAAACGGAGCCAGGAATGCGCTGTTGCCTGTGGCATCCATGAGCAAAGCCATGCGTGGGTCCCTGCTGTATCAGCTGGGGGCTGAGTCTCTGTCTGTCACTTCTTTACTCAGAGAAAGTCCTTTATTGGGGCACATGCCAGCCAAGTTCTGACACTCCTGGATGAGCAACTATTGATGGATCTGATCCCTGCTTTTGGAGCAGCCTAGCAACACAAGCGTTAACTCCCCGCTGCCCTAATTATAGCAGGGCAATCACCGGATTTTACTACTGTGCTGTGTCACAGTTATTTCCAGTATTTGAAAATAATGTCAGTCACATAATTTGTCCCTGAGCCTTGTCCTCAGTGGAGTTTGAACCAGCATTTTCCAGGAAAATAAGAGAAAGGGGACCGGAATGCTGTGACTTGTTAATGTAGATAAAATCTCATTAGGAGGCAGAGCTGTCATGAGAGGGAACAGGGCAGCTCCGAGCTTCCCTCCATGCTGAAATGGGGTGGTGAACCCTGCCAGGATGAGGGGCAGGGAGAGCTTGACCACCAAGATCAGCAGCTCTTTGAGGGGCCTGGTGAGGAACGACCTGAAATTCAACGCATTTTCCCAAAAGAGGAAACCCCGAGGTTTGCAAACAAACAGCTGCTCAAAACTACGTCTCCAGACTTCATTAGGAACAGAAAAAAAAAAAAATTAAAAAAAAGCGTTATTCTGTGCCAGATAGACATTTTGCTGCCAAAAAAGTGCCACCTACTGGATCTCACCCGGCGGGGAATTACCAGGACGGGAAAAAAACTCAGGAAACACAATGCTGGGAAAAGTACGTTTTTTCATATTTCTTAACTAAAACAACAGAAAATTACACTATAGTTCTCCCAGCCACAACCCCTCTTCAGCCATTCTCCCTCCACAGCAGAATCAGAGAGACTTTTGAAGTGGATAAAAGCTGGGGAGGGGGAGGAAGTTTTAGGATTTGTAAAGAGACTCACCGGTGCTGAGAAGCCGCTCTCGTCTCCCGCAGTTCGCCCAGCTCCCGTGAGTTCTCTCTCAGTTTTCCGTGCCTTCCTAGTTAAATCCTGCTGCCATTCTCCAGCAGTCAAGCTGCGCGTCCTCTCTGCACAGGCTATGAGCCCGGTGCCCCGAACGCTGAATGAGGGTGGGAAGCAGAGCCCACCCGGCACCCCGGCCTGGGGGTACCTGTGCGGTGGCTCCCCGCTGCCCTTTCCTCCCGGTGCCGCTCGCCTCGGGTGTCTGAGAGCAGGTGACAGAGGTTCCTTAGCAGAGGAGAGAGGAGGGGAGGGATGTGGAGGCAGCGAGAGGTGGAGCTGGGACCCGGAGCAACAGGTTACTGTATAACCAGGAGCCGGTGGCCCCAGGAGCGCCGGGGGCTGTTGCAGCCTTCGCCCACTCCCCAGGCAAGGCGACCAAGAGCCCAAGAGGGACGTGTTAAACCTCGGGTTTCTTGCTCCCGAGAACATTTTGTACCCAATAGGAAGGTTGAAGGTGGGGAAGGGAGATGAAGGAGTGCTTGGAGCTCAGTTTTCCATCGCCGGTGAGGGAGGGGACATGCTGCCCGACCGCCTCATGGGGGGAACAAGGCATCTTTTGTGCAGCTCAGGGCTCTCCTCAGCCCTGGCTCGCGGCTTGTTTTCCTCCAGCATCGCTCCTGCCTGCGGTCTGTCCCAACGTCTGCGGCAAGGAAAGGTGCTGGGAGACGGAGGGAAAAGGCAAAACCTCCTTTCTCTCACATTCCTGAAAGCAATCAGGGGTGCGGAGCAGAGTCCCCTTTGGGGTACTCCCTCTGTGGCACTGTGCTCCTTGCGGTTATGTGGCCATAAAGCCCTTTGTTTTGCCCCAGCTCTTCCATGAAAGACAGTAGGTTTAGATGGGATATTGGGAACAAATTCTTCCCTGTGGGGGTGCTGAGGCTCTGGCACAGAGAAGCTGTGGCTGCCCCATCCCTGGAATTGTTCAAGGCCAGGTTAGACAGTGCTTGGAACAACCTGGGATAGTGGAAGGTGTGCTTGGCAGGGAAGATACCAGCTGGGTCATACCAATGTGTCCATGGCAGGGTGGGATCATTCTGGTTAGCCATTCTTCTCCTAAAACTGAGGCTTTTGAGAGTGTTTTTATGGAAGTGCACATGGCTGCAGGCTTCCCCACCATGCCCACACTGTGTTGAACCCCTGCCATGTACATGTGAAGGGTCGCCGGCCCTGGGAAGAAACAGCTGTGACACTAGGGAAAGAAACAAGGAAAAGCTTCCGCCTCAGGACAGCGGTCTGGGAGAAGCCCAAACTCCTTAGCTTGACATTTGCTGAGTTCCCCGCTGCTGTGGGTTTCTTTGAGGGGCTTATGCCCAGTGCAGGGCCTGGCCCGAGTCCAGGCACCGCACGGAGGAGCCGCCCCGGTGAGTTCCTGTGGAAGGAATGCAGCCGGGTGAGCCGGGCGGGCAGGGGGAGAGCAGCTCTCTGCCTACAGTCGGGATTTCGGCAGCTCGGGTTTGGCAGGACCACAGCCTCTCCTGCTGCGGCAGAACACGAACCGATACTCGGTGTGACACTCCCACCCAGTGCCGTGCCTCGTCATCCTCCTCGCCAGGAGCCCAGGGAATATATTGTGAAAACACGGCCAGCCCTAGGGAAAGCAGTATTTAGGGAATGCCTGCTGTACCAGGCAGAAGGGGTATCAGTCCAACATAAGAGAAATGCAGTGGGAATGTCAGCTGTGCTGGAGCCTTGTGAGCCTCAGCAGCCAGAAGGTTTTGTGCAGGAGATCCCTACTCCCTGAAATGTATCACTGGGGTGTTTCAGGAGGACTGCTGGGCTGGGCTGACTTTCCGAGGATGCAAACAGGGAGTTGACAGGATGGTGTTTTAAGGCACTGCTTCCTATCCAGCTCCACGTTCACAATGAAGACAGGGCTACTGTGAGCTTCTGTGCCCCACAGCAAATCTCTTAACTGCTCTGCAGAGGCAGCAACTTTTCCTCTGGGCAGGGAAGAAAACCACAGAGGAGCTTATTACACCTTCCCAGCTGTCCCACCTGACAGCTGGTGCTGGTGGGGGTGGGCCAGAGGCAACTGGAGAATCATGGAATGGTTTGGCAGGAGGGAGTCACCCTGTGGTATGGTGGTGGTTCCTGGCATGGCTCCCAGGTGTGGAATCAACTGAGTGCATGTCCTCACCCTCCTTTCTTCACTGGAGAGGCCACTCCAGAGGGACATCATAAAGTCATGGACCCATAACACCCTATCTCTCAGCATCTCCAATTTGGAAATCTCAGGAGGCTGACTTGCCTCCTGGAATCAGCCTTTTAAATCAGGTTGGCGGCAGACACCCTTGTGATGGCTCGAGAACAAAGACTTGTCAAGTAAACACCACCCAAACCCAGCTCCTCAAAATATGTGTTCCTCTAAATTTTTAATGCTGTTTGCATCCAACTTGCTTGTCCTGTTTCAGAAGGGCTGGGCCTCATAATTAAAAGCTCCAGCGATTTTATGTCTAGCAAATGTCATCAATGGCTTCACTATGTGTGCCCTGCTTCTCCAAGCAGTGTAAATGGTTTGGAAAGAAGCTCCTGGTTAGGGAAACTCTCTGAAGCTGATTAACTTTGGGTCTTTGTACCAGCTCAGCATCGAGAGATGCCACCATGGAATCAGGGACACCAACACAATTCCTATTGAAAGCCTGGAAATACTTGGGATGAAGGAGTTGTCTGAAGCTTCCAGGCTTCGTCCTCCATCATGGAGCACAGGGCTGTCAGCAGCAGCAGTACCCCATGAAAGAGTCCATGGACAATTTTATCTGGAACTGGAAAACTGAAACCAGAGCTATCCGGCCCTTGTGAGAATGCAAGTCCAGGTTGGTGCCAGCTGACCCCAGCAGGCACTGACAGCCAGCCAGGGCTCTGAGCAATTGCAGCCATCAGGCCCTGCCCTGAAATGAGCCAAAAACTTCATGTTTGTTATCCTATGTGCATATTTACCCCATGCCTCACTATCACCAAGTACTGGCACTCTCTGTTGATCCTTGTTTTTCAACTGGGTGATAGGGAAGGAACAAAGGGTTCACCATGTTTTATAGTTCATATTCTGTGTCTTTGTTTGTGCTGATCACCCAAGAAGGTGAAGCACAGGGGCTGTGACTCAACATTAATCTGTGTGGACCCTGTTTGCTGCATCACCTGCATTCTGGTAAAAATTCCACTTTGCAATATTCCTTTTAGAACCTGTCAGTTGTTCTGTGGGCAGACCTTCGTGTAAGGCAGGTGCAAACACCAGGAAAAGCTTGTGCTTTTTTTTTTTTGTGTCCATCCAGGAAGAGTTTTGCTTGTGTGCTTTGATCGTTAATGGGGCAGGGACAGCTTGGTATGTTGGTCCCTCCTTGGAACAAGCATGTGATGGCACATTCCATTATGCCAAGCACTTCTGAGAGGACAAATAGGTGGGGGCTCCATTCAGGCAGATTAAGCACAGAAAAATTTGGTTGTTCCATTTCCTGGGTGCTCCTTAGCCCCAGTTCTGCTGCTGTGATGTTTCTGTGGGAGCAGCAAAGGGCCAGCTGTGCCCTGGCTCAGCAGGACCTGTCCAAGGGGATTTGTGCCAGTGGATACTCTGACTGTGACTGTCAGGTGGACAGAACTTGCTGTTACCTGGCCTGGAAGTAGAAAGGTTGGGGTTGGACAGGACTTTAAAGCTCATCTCCTTCCATCCCCCTGCCAAGGGCAGGGACACCTTCCACTAGACCACATTGTTGCAAATGCCATTCAACCTGACCTTGGTCACTGCCAGGGATCCCGGGGCAGCCACAGCTTCTCTGGGCAACCTGTGCCAGGGCCTCAGCACTCTCTGAGTCATAAATTTCTCGCTAGTATCTCATCCAAACCAACCCTCTTTTGGTTTGACGCCATTCCCCCCCATCCTATCACTACATGCCCTTGTGAAAGATCCCTCTACTTCTTGTAAGCCCCCTTTAGGTACTGGAATCCTTAAGGTTGGAAAAGCCCTCTGTGATGATCAAGTCCAACCACTGACTGACTGAGGGATGAAACTGGGCCCTTCCACAGAACTTCAGTGTATTTTGTCCCTTTCTACCCTCACCAGAAAGCAAAGAGCAGCGTGGCTGAGGTGCCACAGGCCTGCACTCCACAATTTTCAGTCCCTGGTGATTGCAAATTAGCTCAGACCTTCCCAGGACAGGAGAAGGGGCTACACACAGCAGCAGGATCAGGATCAGAAGAGGCTTCCACACACATCCAGGCTTGCCCAAGTCTTCCTCTGGATGATTTAGCTGGAGCCCAAGATCTGAACACGATGCTCTGCATTTCAAACACTCCTTAGATCTAAACCATTATTTATTTGAATGAATAAATAAATACAAAAATAGGAAATTCTGAATGGAAAATAGGCTTCTTCAAAAACCCAGGAACTCCCAAAGCTTTCCATTAACACATATTTTAGAGACAGTAAAAAACTCTGCACTTGCACCAGTTAGAAGTTAAGATAAGACTTGAATGTAGTAATTTTTAAAAAATAGTAGAAATAGGCACATTTAACACTGAATAGAAATAAAACTGCCAACATTCTGTTGGACTTTTAAACAGGACAGAAGGGAGAATGAATGGTGAATGGTTTTGTTCATTTTAAAGCCATCCTGTCTAACCAAACATCCCCTCATGTAGTAAGAAATTGCTGCCAAACCTTGTGGCTTGGCTCTCCAGGTATGCAAAAAACCCAGTTCCACTCTCCCCCACTGGGATACATCAGGTTCTGCCCTACTAAAGTCAGGGAAATTACCACTGAAGTCTGGAAACACAAATGAGAGCAGCTGCGCCCTCCAACACGGACGTGTGCGTGGCAAGGCACAAGTGAGCCTTGGCCTGATTCATTTCTGTGTCACTTGGGCTGCGTGTTGCTCCTGTGCCATGAAAACTCCCACCATGCTAGCAGCACTGCCTCCTGTCCTGTGCTGGGAATGGATATTTAGTACTGACCCCTGGTGAATGTGTTAAGTGTTGAGTGTTTTGCGATTCATCCCTTGCCTTTGCCCATAAATAAGCCAATGGTGGACAGCATCACACAGCTCCTGGGTGGGACATATATGTCCCCAAAACTTCTCATTTAAACAGAGAGAAGCTTTACAGGGTTCTTATATACAAAGGAATGCAGCAGTGGAAATGAAGCCCCACTCTTTCAGAGAAGGAATGTGCGGCAGGTGTGTGGGAAGGGCCCGGGCTCAGCTGACAAAGGCAGCGATGGCCATGACCTTGAGCCCCGACTCAAGCCCGTAGGCCGAGAGCAGCACGGCGTTGAGGAGCACATCTGCCCACAGCACGTAGGTCTGCCACAGCAGCAGGTACACACACATCACCACGCTGCCCACCGTGAGCCCCAGGCTCAGCCCCAGCGGCACCTCTGCTTCTGTCAGATTACCCTTGAAACCTGCAAGGAAACAGAAACCAAAAGTCCAATTTGTTCTGACAACAGTTCAAGCTGTAACTCGAGGATATTCCTTCTCAAAAAAGGCCCTGGTTCTGACTTTGCTTTTACTGAATTCTAAAAAAGCTCAAAATACATTGAAATACCAGCCTGAATCAAAGTTCTGCCAGCAATCGAACAACAAGCCCAACACCAATGGACAATCCATTTCAAAACAGGAAAACTAAACAAAGTTAATCTAATTAAGTTCATCAGTTGATAATGACAGCCAGGGCACCTCTTCTTACCACAGAGACTCACTTCTCAACCTGCATCCTTCTGAGCACTTGGCTTCAACCATCAAACTCTTCCTGAGCCCCCCAGCCCTGCACTCAACATGGTGATCTCAGTGCACTCACTCCTGGAGTCCAACCCTCATTTTGCAGTCTTGTTCCCTGCTAATCTATTCCTGTTTCAGATGACTGACACCTTCTCTCTTCCTTGCACTTATTTCCAAGCCCATCTCAGTAGATTTTGGTATTTAACTACATTAGAGTTGAAACCCACTTTTTTACTCATGGATCAGGCTCCAAGCAAATACACAGACAGCTTTAAGGCAGCAGAATAAATCCAACCCTAAAGCCACTCAGATTGATTCAAGGGCCCCACCCCACATAAATGTCTTGGGAATATTGAGCAGATTTTAATAGTGATTTGGGTTTTTTTAAAAATTGGAATTGAAGAAGTTTTAGCAAGCTCTGGACAAGGTCAGGAGGTCCTTCTCACTCTTCTATCTTAGTGAAAAGGAAGGTGTTGGTGCTTGCGGTGTCCTCAGGAGTGAAAGGAAAGGTGTAGGGGTCTCCAAATATCTGCTCAACTGACAGACTCCATTTCCAAATGATTCATGTTTAAAGATTACATTCCAGTTGCACTGATAGTATGACCTACCCAAGTACAATCTAGGCATTTCCAGAACGGCCATAAGGAAAAGCACGGCAAGATCAGGAGCTATAAAATCATCTGGATAACTGAAAACTTGACCTAGAGAATAAACCAGAGTAAATAAAGCAGGAAGACACAGCAGGACAAAACCCAGCTGAGCATCAGCACAGCTTACACTGGGGACAATACCTGCAACTTACTTTTGTAAATAATCATTGCAAGAGTTGCCAAGAAGTAGAAGATGTAATAAATGCCATTTACATAAAGCAGGATCTGTAAGGGAAGTGATGACAGCTGAGAACTGTTGTCAAGGATTTCTCATAGCAATGAGGTGGGATCTAGTCCATAAAATCACCATTTCCCAGTAACCCCAAAATATACTGCACTCCCTCTTTATACTGAATGGTCCAGCTATGCCTGCTGGGGAGGGGTCAGGAAGGAACTTGAGGCTGCAAACACCACAGCCTGGGATAAAAGCCTGCTGTTTCAGGCTTGGCTTTAGTTCCCTTTTTAAGGAATTTTATTCGGACTGTAGTGGGGCATCCGTTAGCCTGAGGAAGTGGGGGGGATGCATGTGTACATTGCCCCAGACTACTTCTACACTTCTTAGTCGGCCTTAAGGAAGTTGACAGAGAGTTGGGAAACTCCATCAAACTTGTGTTTGGGAAGAGGTGGCTCTGTGCAGCAGCCAGACCTTGCTCCTGCCCACAGCACAGAAAGGCTTTGCTCCATACCTGTCTGAGTTCAGCTTTGAGATGCAAATTCCTAAGAAACAGCCTTAATTCACTCCCCTCTCTCCCCCAGCCTTTTTCAAATCCTACAAATAGCTCCAAGCGGGGATTTCATCCCAGGCATCTTTTACAGCAACTGCCCATCCCGCTTCTAAACCCACCCACATGCTGTGGATGGATTCCAATTCCCAGAGCAGCTCATTTTATTAACACAGAACCAGGTTTTGGGGTTTTTCCAGTTGAAGAAAAGTGGAGCAAAAAATTACTAGATAGGTTCTAAGCATGGAAAACTCCAGAGTCAAGGGTGTCTCCTCCTAGGAGGTTACTTGGATCTTGGCAGGAGTAAAGGTGGGGTAACTTACTGTAAGAGAGAAGGAAGTTATTATTGAGGGCTGCTTTTACTACCCCTTGTCACCTGTGTCAGCTGTCTGTGAGCTGTGATGCAAGGAGTGTGTCCACCAGTCCATAAATCAAAATTTTTACCTCCTTTCCTAAGAAAATAGGTTAAGTCTTGACTGCAGGGGCGCTAAAGCGGTTTAGCTAAAGAGCTGAAGGAGCAGGAGCCCATCAGGGGCAAATCCCAGCTAAACCTGCACCAAACATCTTCCACTGGAAGCAAGGTGGTCCCAGTTGTGCTTCCTGTGGATGACACTGACCGAAAATTCAGGAGCACAGAGCCAGCACTGTGCAGAGATGTTGGACAGAAGGTAGGAATCCACTTGAGGCAGTCTTCTCCAGGATTCTTGCATGGAGGGAGCAGTGGTACAGAAAGGATACAATCTCTGATGTTCTTCCTTTCCGTGGAGAAAGAGAAAATAAAGAGAAGAAAGTATGTCTAAATCCAGAAACATTCTAACAATAGTATCTAAATTCTGTGAGGAATCTCTTTTTTCATCTCCCAGGAACATTTATTGAAAGATCGTGGACTTCAGGTTCCAAAAATAACCTTTTCAACTAGATGAAGCCTCAAATAATTTGGGGAAAATCCCTACTGGGAAAAGCCACTTTCAGTGAGGAACTTTAGACTCTTTCAAAGCCTGAAGGAGTGCACAGGCATTATCCAGAACTTGTTCATCCTGTCCTTTCCTAGCAGATGACACTTCATCCCCTCTAACTATGCAGGAAGGAGGTGAACATGAGATGCATTTGCTTGTAAATTGTGAGAAAGTTTGTGGAGAACACAGGGCTCCCGGGTTCCTCTAAATACCATCTATCCAAATGTCATCCCTCCAAACCAGTTCCCTTCACAAAGTCGTCCAACCTCAGTGTCTTCTGATAGCCCACAAAAATCAAACCAAGTATTTCCAATGATCCAACCAACATATTTCACTTTTTTTACTTATTGTTTTCTGGGAAAATCACATGAAATTCTAATTCAACATGATGGCACTGACCTACTAAAGCACCTCTTAAATTGCTCATTAATATTCTTGGCCTCTCTCAGACACATGAGGAATTGCACAGTTGGGATTTCTGTTCCAGGGAGAGTAAACCTGTGAAAGGCCATTTCATCTGTCTCCTCACGGACAGCTTGTCATTGTCACACCGCCATCCTCATCCCTGGATTCCTGAGCTCAGTGTCCTCTTCACCTCAGAGTTTTATGCATTTAGACCCAAATTAATTCCCCCTAACTCCAGGCAGCTAATTAAAGTGTCCAGTTTGGGAACACAGTGGGAACAGGCACATGATTCTATGTGATTCATGTATCCATGATCTGAAATGTCTCCTGGACCTGATCCTCTCCTCTCAGCTCTCTGTACAGGGACTGAGGGCTCCCCTCACTCATCCTGTCACTTAGGAGTGACAGGACAAGGGGGAATTTCTTTGAAATGAGAAGAAATTCTTCCCTGTGAGAGTGGCAGGCACAGGGTGCCCAAGGAAGCTGTGGCTGCTCCATCCCTGGTAGTGTCCAAGGCCAGGCTGGATGGGGCTTGGAGCAGCCTGAGCTAGTGGAAGGTGTCACTGCCCATGGTAGGAGTTGGGACTGGATGAGCTTCAAGGTCTCTTCCAACCCAAGCCATTCCAGGATTCCATGATTCTATGTTCATTCAATATCCAAAACTGCAGCTACACCACTGATGCTGAATTGTATGATAGTCAGTCATGGAATTCCCTCAGGGCAGTTCCCCAACTTTATATTTGAACTCTTCTTTCCTTACTCCTTTCCCAAGAGGGGGCAGTGAGCCTCCTGCAGCTGTTCCAGGCCGGCATGGCAGCCACATGGCAGTTCCTGAGGATGTGCTGCCTCCCTCAGAGCGAGCAGGACATTTCACAGGGATAAACCTGAAACCCCAGAGCACACTAGAGTCAAGAGGGATCATTAAGCCACCTGAATATATAATTTCAGTGCTTTACCCAACAAAATCTTGGTTATCTATCCAGGCTGGTGCTGATTTTAGAGTGAGTGACACTGAGAATGGGAATCTGAGGTGGAATATGGCCCATTTTCTAACAAAATGGTTTAATTTTTAACATGAAACTGTATTAAAGGCAGCAGATGTGGTTAACATCACCCACAGCACCTCATTGCACAGGTTTGGGATTAGAATTTTTTTTCTCTTCGAATTCAGCAAAAATTTTCTCACCCACCTTGTTCTGAATACCCAGGGCAGAAATTAACAGTTTTGGAAGCAAACTTTGACCTCTGTGAAAGACTTGGAAATTAATGATTTTGCCCACTCTAAGGATGAAATTTTCCCCCTCTTAATCCCAGCAGTTCCTAAATTGAAGCAAAGATCGGGATTTTCGAGGCGTCTCTCGGCCTCAGGAAAGTATCTCTCCCGGGGCCAAGGTGCTCCTCAGCCCGCACATGCGCCAAGGCCCTGCTCACGGCGCCATCGGGATCTCCTCAGCGTGTCGGGATTGTCGCGATATGCCAACGGGGCTGGGCTCGACCTCGGCCCCGCCTCGCTCTAGTCGTGTTCCCCCGCGAGAGGTCACCTGTAGCACGGTGGGAGACAGCCCCCCGGTGCCCCGGAAAGGGCTGTCGTGTCGCTGTAGGGTTGCTATCGCGACAGAGCTCACCTCGGCTCGGCAAAGCCATCCCGACGCCCCCGCCCCGCCCTGCGGTCTGCCGCCGTCCCGGCAGCCCTCGCGCGGCCATTTGCCCCGCCCACCCACCTTCGGGCGCGATCGGAGCGTTCGGCCCGGTTCGGTCGCTTTCGGGCGCTACCCGTTCGGGCGTCTCCGTTCGGGCAGGCGAGGGGAGCTCGGGTGTGATCGGAGAGGACTCGGCACACATCGGCGCTCCTCGCTACCGCCTTCGGCTGAGATCGGACACGGCTCGAGCGTGCTCGGGACTCTTCGCCTCGACGGGCCGCATTGCTCGGGGACTCGGCCGCGTTCGGGCGGGCTCGGGTCTCACCCGATCCGTCAGGTACCGCTTCGGGCCGCGCCGCGCGGACTCGGCCGCACCCCATTGGCCAGCCGGCAGGGAGCGCGCGCGCCGGCCGCCTTCGCACGGGGCCCGAGCGGCTCGGGCCGCTTCGGGCCTCATCGGACTCAGTCGAAAGGCCCCGAACACGCTCGTCAGTGGTCGGGCAGGCTCGGCGGCGCTCGGCTCCCCGGTCCCCGCTTCCCTCAGGACCCCCCCCCCAGGCGCGCCCGAGGGGGAGGCGGGGCGGGCTCGGCCACCCCGGCCCCGCGCATGGAGCACAGCGACGGCGACCCGGCCGCCGGACAGCTCGACTTGCCCGCGGGACCGGGGCAGCAGCGGGAGCCGCCGCAGGCAGCGGAGGGGGAGGCGGAGCCCGAGGAGGAGGAGGAGGAGGAGGAGGCTGTAACGGTGATGGCGGCAGACGGCGAGCGCATCGAGATGGGAGCACCGCCAATGCCAAGCGCCGACGAGGCCGCCGCCGCCGCTGCCTTCGCAGGTCAGGGCGGGCAGCGCTCCCTCAGCCCGCCCGGGGGTCCCCCAGCCCGGGCTCCGGCCCCGACACAGTCCCCAGGGCTGGGACAGCGAGCTCCCTCAGGCAGCGCTCCCCCCCCGCCACCAAATCCACACTCCGCCCCTTCACACACAGTAGAGGAGCGGGAGGCGCCCGGTGCGCCTGAGCCGCGGCCCGTGTGCCATAATGAAGCGCTCCGCAGCAGGGTCGTGCTGCCGAGCTGCGGTGCCACAGCGGCCAGAGCCCCTCGCCCGCCAGAGGTCTCCGCCCCAGCGGCTGTCCTTTCACCCTCACCCCACGTAGAAACCCAGAGATTTGAGCCAGGCCAAGCGCTGAACACCGCAGAAACGCTGGGCTGTACATTTGTCAGCTCTTAACTGGACGAAGTGCACAGGTCGTGGCACCTGGGAATTAATAGATGACAGAGGCAGTCTGTTGTTCAGTTTATCCCAATGTCTGCCAGTCACCCCTATTCAAGTAAAAGCACTACAACTCAGAGTGTCCCTAGTACAGCTGCAATACATTTTTTTCCCTTAGGTTATCACACGCTGATAGTAACTGCCCTGGTTTCAAGGATGTTAAAGCCTGTTGAACCCAAAGATTAATATAAATCAGAATGATTGTGTTCATAACAACTTATAGGTGCCATGAAAAATAAAATTAATTTAGAACAGGAAGGAAGAAGGAATTTTTCAGATGTTCATCAGGCTCGCTGCATGAAGCAGAAAATTAAACTAACCCTGTTTGACATTCCAGAAGTCACCACAGTGACAGTAGCCAATGTGGGGGCCTCTGCAGACAATGTTTTCACTACATCTGTGGCCAATGCAGCTTCAATTTCAGGACATGTGTTGGTAAGTCTGCCCTTTCATTTGAGGGCCTTGACAAAGTTTCTCAGTGCAAATGAAGAGCTGTAGTAAGGTCAAAGACTTGTTTTCATTATAATATCCAGGCACTAAACCACAAACCCATTTAAAGCTGGGGGAAGTACAGGGGCTTTATTCCTAACGTTTTTACCTTTCTTCCCCCATGTACACATCTGTAACAGAACTGATGGCCTGGAACATGAAATCTCTGAATTTGCTTATCTGAAAACTCAAAAATTAAAACCAAAAACTGCCATACTGATTGGAGTTTTGGGGTACCTGTAGGTTACTGAAATCTATTTGTGTTGAAGTATTTTAATCAATTTATACTCTTTATTTCTTCTTCAGTCTGGGAGAACAGCCCTCCAAATTGGGGACAGCTTGAACCCTGAGAAAGCCACTCTGATAGTGGTGCACACGGATGGCAGCATCGTCGAAACCACCGGGATCAAGGGGCCTTCAGCACCTCTCACACCAGGTACTAGACAGTCTGCTTGTGGTGGCTCACTCTCCCAGAGGGATGGCTTTTTCTCCATTGTACTTGTCTTTCTGTTATCTAAAAATATGTGCATAATTTTATAAGGATGGTTTGCCCTCTCTTGAAACCATAAAGTTGTGCAGGTTGGAAAAGACCTTTTAAGATACCAACTCATCACAAAGTATTTTGTGCATTTTTTGGGAATGAAAAAATGCTTAATAATTTTTTTCCTGTCAGAAATGTGTGTAATTTTCCCCTCAATTCTTTGCCCTAACCCTGGCAAAGAAGCTGCTTGAAAAATCTTGCCCTGCTACCAGGCTTTCTACACCCATCCCACCCCCAAGGGCACACAGATCATTTTAACATGGTTGATAAAAATCCGAA
Source organism: Chloebia gouldiae (assembly GCA_003676055.1). Classification (NCBI taxonomy): domain Eukaryota; kingdom Metazoa; phylum Chordata; class Aves; order Passeriformes; family Passeridae; genus Chloebia; species Chloebia gouldiae. The sequence continues at coordinate 1,580,080 of QUSF01000061.1, forward strand.
TCTCCCAGTTCTGCATGTGTTCTTTCCAAGGGTCCTGGAACACGTTTCATGTCCTTTCAGGCTGATACTTTAGTGTCTCTGTCGCTGAGGTTTTGTTCAGGGCTGCCTGGTGGTTTCCTTGCTGCCCACGAGATGGCATAGCAAACCTTCAGTGCTCTAAAGCTTCTCACAGGATGGGCCCTGGGAAGGGGAATCTCCAGCCAGCTCTTTACACCATAGCTTACAGATGGTGTAAGGATCAGGTCACAGTCTCAGTGTTTATTTCTTGTTAGATCCTGTTTCCTCAGGTGGTCCTCTTTGCTTAATTGTTAGCCCTTCTTAGTTCATTCAGGCTGAGTTTTTTGTGCTGCTTCATTGTGGGAGGGTTCCAGCTGCTTCAGTCAACCCCTTGGCATATCACCCAGCTGAGCATGGGATGGAACACCACTCTGCCTTTTGGTTGCTAACACCTTTCTTTTCTCATTTCTCCAAGGACCACAGTCTCCTCCTACCCCTTTGACGGCTGTCCAGGGAAAAAGTGGAACCAAGTACAACTGGGACCCGTCAGTCTACGAGAACGAGCTCCCGGTGCGGTGCCGGAATATCAGTGGCATTCTGTACAAGAACAGGCTGGGCTCAGGTAACTGCCACCCAGGCTGAGGGGTGGCACAGCTCCTTCTCTACTCTTCTTTTAATCAGGCTGTTTTGAAGGACTGATTGTGACAGGAAAAAGAAAACCAAGAAAGTTTCCAAGCCAGCTCAGAGCCTTTTGATTTTACTGTTCCCTCTTATTTTGCTTTTTCTTCAGAGGCTTTTTAACTTTTTCTTAAACCTGCGAATATTTAGGTTGCCTTGCAGTGAGTCTCCTCAGTAACAGGCTGACTCCTTTAATGATTTTTTGTCTCATGAGTAGACTTGTGTTTTTGCAAAGCTCTGAAGAATCCCTGCTGGAATGCAAATAGTTTGTCTCTTTGTGGGGCTCCTGAGCTCTTCCTCTTGTCTTTTATCCCTATGGGGAAGCTGCAGCAGAAATTGCCAGTCAGCCTGGCTGTCCAGTGTAGTGCTTGTGGAGAGAAAGTTTACTTCTAGACCTACCACAAACACAAAAAAGATGAGACGTTCAAGTGCAAACCAAAGAAATTCTTATATTTGTGGTGTTTGTCCAATAAAGACTTTCCTTTCTTGTGGAGGAGTAATTTTAATAGCCTTTTGAGACCCAGAGTTGGAGCTCTGACCATTCCCAGTCAGTCACAGCCATGATAATAAATGGACGTAGTTACCTGAGAGCAATGGGCATATTTAGTTGTTCTTACAGATTAACTGCTATTTTGTCCAGCAATTTTCATATTTTCTTCTTTAGAGAAGTGGCAAAATTATCCTTAACCTGGGCTAAATGTACTTTGGTGCTTTACTTCAGGAGGCCGTGGCAGGTGCATTAAGCAAGGGGACAACTGGTACAGCCCCACGGAGTTCGAAGCCATGGCCGGGCGAGCCAGCAGCAAGGACTGGAAGAGGAGCATCCGCTACGCTGGCCGGCCCCTGCAGTGCCTTATCCACGTAAGGTTAAGTTTACTCCCTCCTTTCTTCAGGAAGGGGCAGCTGGAGCCAGGTGCTGATGGCACCAGGAGCAGTGCTTGATTTGGTAGAGGGTCGGTGATGTAGGGGAATTGTTTTTGATGTGTCTCAAATAGCACACTGGGAATCTTGTTTATACTGGAAAGAGTTTCTGCAGGGTGAAGCCCAGCCTTGAGCTGTGCCACAGGAATTGAGCTTTCACCCATGATACTGTAATTAGTAACCTGATCTTCAATGTCTTTGCCTGCCACACATCCTTCATTTTCACCGTTCATTATTTGGGTCCTTTATTTGAGTCTCCTGGAGAACTTGGCATTGTCACTAGGCTGACAGTTGATTTCTGCTCAAACAGAAATTCTCAAATTCATATATGCTGGCCTTTGGGTGTGGAAAAGTTTTGGTTTTCCTTTTCTCTCCTCTCACCCCATTGCTCTGGTGAGGGAACTGGCCTCATTGTTACTGTACAGCATCCAGGAGGTAATGGGTACCACTCTGGGAGCATCCACATTTTTTAGCAGGATCAAAGTGTTCTCTGAGTGATTTTGGTGACTCATGATGAATTGGCCACTTCTGATTCCAGGATGGGATTTTAAATCCCCATGCTGCCTCGTGTACTTGTGCCGCTTGCTGTGACGACATGACATTGGTGAGTGGGAGGCTTTACATCCATTACTTTAGGAATTAATTCTTTTTGTTGGACAAATTAACCGGTCAAGCTGCCACAGCACTTGGGTGAGCAGGTCATGAATGTCCTGGGAATGGAGTGTCCTGAAACATGAGTGTTCAGGGACAAGTGCTTTGTCCCTGCCCTGTGGATAAAGGAGATAAGGAACTGCTGGCTTTATTGCAGAACAGCATTAGTAAAATTAGTTCATTTTTAGTGTTTTTTTTCTCCTTTTTTATCATTTTCTAATTAATATATCTATGCAAAATACCCTTTGGGTATGTCAGTGCTATTCATGATTTTTGACTCAAATTTTACAATGTTTTGAGTTGGAAAAATATTTTTGTAAAGAAGTAACATCATAATCTTATAATAGGTCGGTATTTTCATTTTAAAACTGCTTGGGGGTTTTGGTTAGTTGATTTGGGATTTGATTTTTTGCTAGTTTGTTTCAAAAATTAGGTTTAAGTCCTGAAGCAGAAGCAGAAGATTGATTTGGTGCTTTGGCTTTATTTTCTGCTATGAACTGACTGATGTGCTTGTTTTCTAGCCTGGAACTTCTTCCTTTCTTCTCCTCCCTCTTTTTATCTTTTCTTCCCACCACCTTGGCCAGCAGCTGATTATCTGCTGATTATCTTAAATAATAGTGGGAAGATGTTGAATTTGTGCCTCTTCAGCTGGAGGGAACTGAATTTAACTTTTTTTTTTTAAGTTATTTTTGTTTAGAAAACTTTTAAGAGCTTTGGTCTATTGTTACAAACCACATATCATCCATGGGAATCCATACTGCTGTTCCTGGAAAGATGAGAGTAAACCCAAAATCTCCAAAGAGGTGCCTCAGCTAATGCCTTTTTCTTTTCTTTTTTTTTTTTTTTTTCTGGTGTTTTTCTACCCAGAGTGGCCCTATACGACTCTTTGTGCCATATAAAAGGCGCAAAAAAGAAAATGAAATACCTGCAACTCCAGTGAAGAAGAATTGCTCCAAAAATATCACTCTGCTTCCAGCCACTGCTGCAACTACATGTAGGTTCTTTTCTCCTGGTAAAAATAGCTTCTGTCTTTGGAGAGTTGCCCTGCTAGGTGTTTTGTGTCTGTTAGTGGCTCCTTGGAACTGTCCAGCTGAGAAAAATGTCCCTTTTTTCATTGGCTGATTTTATCGTCTCAGTATCACTTCCTATTTTATAGAAAGTAGCATAGTGTTGCCCCATCTGAAGACAAGTTGAACAGGAAAAAGTGCAGCTCTAGTCCTCCAGGACACTCAGGTTTAAGCATCATCACATCCTTGTGCCATGAGCAGTAGTTTTCATATTTTGTGCTGAGAGAGGTTTGGATTATGTCCTATGCCTGGAATTGTTCAAGGCCAGGTTGGATGGGGCTTGGAGCAGCCTGGTTTAGTAGAAGATGCCCCTGCCCATGGTAGGGCAGTGGAAGGAGATTACCTTAAGGTCCCTTCCAAGCCCAAGCATTTCAGGATTCTATGGTTATAGTCTAAGATTATATTGCCGCCTGTACCTGCTCTCAGTGAGGGGAGAATTATGAGATCCTAGCCTAGATCCATAGTGGATTTCAGGTAGATTTTTTACAAATAACAACCGAGACATTTCCTGTTGGAATTAGGTTTTGGGAGAGGCTGGCCCTTCTCTGCTCTGCCAGAAATCCCCATTCCATCCTCTGAGCTTCTTTGTGTCCCTTAGAAGCTGGAGTAAGATTTGTGCTATTCCTTGCAAAATAACCTGGAAGCAGGAATGAAACCCCCAGCCTGAAAGCTGTTAATGAAGGAGGCAGAAGGTGATGTTTTGATTTGCAAATCGCTCTCCAACATTCAGCTTTGTTAGTTACCGGTTTGATTGGCAAATTATCTGTGTGAGAACAGGAATTAATTTGCAAGCTGATCCATCTCACACATCTCCAGTCACATCCATATGTCCTCCTGCTCTCGGCACACTGGTGTCCTGCTCTTGGCACACTGGCATCATCTACACGGTAACAGTACAAAGTGAGTCGAGGAGGAAGCAACAGAAATCTAACAAAAGAACAGAAAATGTAAGATTAGATCATCAGCAACAGTAGGAGGAGAAACACACAAGGATTCTGCAGAGTTGTTTTATAGCCTTGGTTTTTTTAGTCCTCAGATAGGTTGATCTGTATTGGTTTGCTATGTGAGGTGCTGTGAGGCTGCTCATTCTCTCATGCTGGCACTGGAAGAGAGAACTTCCTGTTTTGGTGGCCACATACTTCACCAGCCAGGAATTTGTAGCTACAGTATTTTAAAATTTAATTATTGTGTGCCACAGAATCAGACCATCACTAATTAATGGTACCAGTTAAAATAATCCTCTTTAAAATGGGTTTAAAACATTTGGACACCACTCAGGTATAATTATCTAGAAGGATTTTGTGCCTTGTTCCTTGCATTGGCTGAGCACATTCTATCACTTTGTGTAGATAAACACCTAAAATTGCCCAGCTGTCATGGAATTAGCTGTAATCCACAAGTTGTTATGGTGATTTAAATAACAACAATCATTCTTGCTAAAATTGTCATAAAGCAGTCAGAATTAGATGGGGTGTGTGGCCTCACTGAATCATTATGGGAGGTGTCAAGTTATGGGAGGTGTCAAGGTATGGTTCATAAGAGAACTGAAAAGGTGGTGATTTGGGAGGTATTAGGTTGTAAATTAACATTTTGGCCTTGTGTCCCCAGAGCCTTGGAAGGACAGCAGAGCCTTCAGAAGCCCATTGTGGCTTTTATTCCCACTTCCAACTGCACTGGTCACAGGCATGATCCAAACTGCGTTATCCCAGGCTGGTGATCTGTGAGTCCCCTGAGCTTGGATGGTGCAGCACGGGGATATCAAGAGCTAGGCAGGCATGTCCTCTGTGCTGAGTGTTAATTATCAAAGTGCTTTAATGTTTCCAGTCACCGTGACTCCATCTGGACAGATCACAACCTCCGGGGCGCTGACTTTCGACCGGGCGTCCACTGTGGAGGCCACAGCCATCATCTCAGAGAGCCCAGCGCAGGGGGATGTTTTCACTGGAGCCACTGGTAAGAGCTCAGGTGTCTCCTAGACAGCCGTGGGGAGGAGGAAAAGAGGTTTGGATGCCTACTGCTGTAGGAGGGAACATTTTGAATGCAGCACAAAGGATTTATTTCTCAAGGGAGACACTGCATAAGGCACTGTCCTTCCTGTGAGATCATTTCAGCAGTTTGAAATCTTAGCAGTTGCACCAAAGGAAAAGCTTTGTCCAGGTGTGGAAGCTGCTAATATTCACCTCTGCTGTCTTCCTGGGATTTATGTTCATCTCTGTAATTTTTTTTTTTTACTCCTCATTTAACCTAAAATAATACAAAAAAAAAAAAAAACAAACTAGGTGAGAGTTGAAATGGAGTGAAAAACGTCAGGATAAATCAAACAAAATATAAATGCATTACATACATTTCAGTTCCTCAGTTTGAGTCATGCTTTGGGTTGTGAGCTCTCCTGGGGGAATGATCCTGCTCTGAGAACCAGAGTTTGGAGCCCTGTGATGATTGTGGATATTTCAACGTGTGGGACGGAACCAAGGAACCTGTGGCTCTAAAGGTGAAAGCAGAGCATGGTGGAGCCAGGACCAGCATTCTTTGCTTGCTGACTGTGTGAGATCCTGCTGCTGTTTCACATTTTCAACCCTCGGGAATTACCACAGAGTGTAGGAACTTGTATAAAACATAAAAACATAGGGGTGAATGCAGCGTGAGAAACACCTGCCAGGTGTGTTAGTGATTCCCAAGGCCCTTGTTCTCCTGCAGTTCAGGACACCAACGTCCAGCAGTCTTGCCGAGTGTCTCATCCAGAGCCTCACTATCCCAGTTACCAGGACAACTGCCAGATCTCGCCTTTCCCTGAGGCTGCACTGCCAACGTCTCATCCCAAAATCGGTACGTTTGCTCTCCCTGTGTTTCAATTTCCTCACATCTTTCTCAACAAAGGTAAAGATTAGGGCAGAAAATTAAACTCTGCTCTGTTTTGCTTGTGAGTTTTACAGCTACTAAGATTTGGACAAGCAGGTTTCCCCTTCGTGGGAAGTTTTTCACTCTTTATTGAGAGCTTTGATTTATTGATTCTGCCAGAGGCGGCTGCTGTGATTCTGCATCATGAGTTGTCTTTCATTCCCTGCCTTTCCTAAAGTTCTTGCTTCCAGACTTTTGTCCTCTTTGGTCACTGTGGCTGAACTTTTTTTTAGTGTTTGATCTGAGGGGAGCAAACCCAATTAAAATAATGCCACAGAAGCTTTTCTAGACATCCTCACTTGGCTTTATGACACATGTGATGTGTGCTGGAGGTACTTTTGGGAAGGTTTGGTGTCAGTTCTCAATCCCCTCTGTATGACCCTTATTTATTTATTTGGAGCAGCACAGGATGTTCCTGGTCTCCAGAGTCAGATCTTCCTGTGTTTTAAGACTTAGTCAGATCTTGATGTTACTAATTAAACATTCACCAGTGAATACTTTCTCTTTCCTGATGTACTTGTGCCAAAATGAGGAATCGGAAGTAATTCCTGTTTGATACATTATCAAATGTCATGCAGGGATAAATATTGTGCTAGAAATGGAGAGTGGGAAAGGCTCTTGTGCAAACAGACTTTGATAAAAATGACCGGTTTATCTCGTACTCATATCTAAGCGCAAATAGTTCCATGCCACTCATGTGCAAATTCATTAAAATTATTGTTTTAATTAAGGATATTTTGAGGTAAGAAGTCTGCACAACCCTGAGGCTCGTGGTACCTTCTTTGTACCAGTAAAGAATTCAGTGGGGAATGTCGCGGTCATTGTTGGTAGATGTGAGTGAATGTCTTGGACTGAATTTTATGGCAGATGGGTGAGGATTTATTACTATAATTACATTTTGGAAAAGTAAAGCCAGATAATATTTCTTCCTGGAATGAAACCGAGCTTACACTGTGTATTTTGGAGTTTCTGGGTCTGGATTTAATTTCACAATACCCTGATCTCCCAGTGTACATGCAAACCTAACATGAAAAGTAGCTGGTTCAGTGACACAGTAACTGCTGTGTTATTAAAAAGCTTCCCAGCCCATGGCTTTGGAAAGTCCATGTTTGGAATACACTCACTTGGAGGTAATGGTGACTGGGTTTAAGTCCAGTGTCTGACCAGGGTTATGTAAAGGTCAGAATTCAGGAAGCACAGAGAGTGTGATATGGATCAGTACTTGAGTTTTGTGGTTTGCAACCTGAGAATTGACATCTGGGTAGGATCATCAGGATTGGGTCACTGAGTGACTTACTCTAACCTCACCTAGCCATGGCTGAGGGAAATATTGTTGGCAGTGGTGGAGGAGTTCCTGGGAATGCTGCTTTCAGTGTATCATGGTGCTTCTTCACAGTAGTGCTGGGAGGTGTTAAACTCTTCCCAGAGTCATCCAGGTCAAGAGGAGGCATTCTTGTCCCATAGGTTTGAGAGTGCCCATGGGCTTGTTCTGCACAGACCTGCACTTGATGTTGCAGAAGGAATGATCTGTTTAACAAAAACTTTCCTGGATTGGAAATTTTGCAAACCATATTTTAAAAAAGAAACCAAACGGCATCAAAAAGCCACCAAACCCAATAACTCACTCCCTCCCTACCACTTCATGGAAATGAAACACCCTAACTGTCTATATATTTTCTTTTGTTCCTTATGTCCAGTGTTGACCTCTCTGCCTGCCCTGGCAGTGCCCCCCACGACGCCCACCAAAGCCATGTCGCCATCAGTGGTGAACGGGCTAGAGGTGACAGAGCAGCGGAGCTGGCTCTACCTGGAGGAGATGGTCAATTCCCTGCTCAGCACAGCACAGCAGCTGAAGACTCTGATTGAGCAGGCCAAGCAGGCCAGCTCCTCCTTCCGCGAGGCTGCTGTCACACAGGCCAAGATCCAGGCTGATGTGGAGAGGAAAGAGGTAACTGTGCCACAGCGGCTCAGCCATGGGCACCTTTGGGGCTGAGTGGTGAGCAGAGTAGTTTCTGGCTGGAGCAGTGATACTGGAAATTGTTTCTCCAAGCCTTGAAAGCAATGTTAGCAAGAGAAATCTTCCTAAGTTTTTTGTATCCTGAGGAAAGGAGTAAAGTTCTCTGGGATTCCAGGAGCTGTGGGCAGCAGGCTGGTTGTATGCAGACTTTCGTTTGGTGTCACGATTCTGAGCTCTCCCATCAGCTGTCCATAAATTTATGGGATGTGGGCACTGAATCCTGGTCTGAGGAAGCTGATGAGTGTTCAGCAGTGCTGTCAGGTGAGCTGGGCTTTCAGTAGGATATGTGGAACAGCTTATCCCAGAGTTTATGGAGAAGTGTTCTGTCCCAAGGTAAAAGAGGGAGTTGGGGAGGATTCTTTTTGATAGATTTCTCAGATCAAAATAAAGCACAAATGCAGCAATATTATATCTGAGTATAAAGAAGGGTAAGTGCCCTACTGAAGTGGGATAGAAAAGACAGCAGAGAGGAGAAAAGCGAGACGGAGGAAAAAAACAGAAGACAGGGACAGTGTTACCACAAGAACACTGGTGCTCTGTCGGCGTCAGCTCAGCAGGCGGATCGTTGCAGAGGCGTGGCGAGCCCCCGCGGCGTTTGTGAGTGGTTGGGCGCAATCTTCAAATGCCGGCGGCAGCATGCCCCCGGCGGCAGCTGCAGGCGGTGACAACAGGCTGGTGGCTATGGGCTCAGTGCCATGGCGGGTTGGTGGGGCAGGCAGCCAGAAACAGGCGGCAGTCACGGCTGGGTGCAGGCGGCTGCAGCTGCGGCTGGGGAACGCAGTGGAGGCAGCTGGCTGCGGTGCCGCCCACTCCATCAGGGAGATGGCAGAGCACAAGGTCGTCATCGTCGCACCGATGAGCTGGTTCATGGAAGCAGTGAAGCAAGGCAAAGCAGGTAGGGGCAGGGAAGCAGGACCACAGGGAGGAAAGGGTAAGGGGTGAGGGGGGGAAGAAGGGCCAAGGTGACCCTCTGAGTGAGCCCCTGATATCCAAGAGAAACCCAAAGCAAAATGGCTCGCCATTTTGTTGCAGTTAGCTGCTTATGTGCTAAGGCTCCTTCCACAGCCCGATTTCCCAGGCATTCATGGGCATCTGGACATTTGCCCCACCGGCAAGTAGGGCGGATCACTGACAGCCTGATCATGGAGGTTTTTTCTGCCCTGATTGGCTGCCAGGCAAAGCCCTCTCAGGAACAGGGTTGCCGGTACATGTACACACAGCCCTTACAGGAATTCTTCACCTCATGTGTAACATATGTTGAACCATAAATAAAAATCAGTTTGATCCCTCTCGGGAAGATAAGCAGTAAAGTTTAGAGATGTGTTGCTGGGAACTGTGCAAGCAAAGCTGACACACAAGTCCTGTGGTAGGACTGGCAGGCTGCCTGGCCCCACAGAAGCCCTGACTGGTTCCCATCTTCTCTCTTGTGGACAGGGATTACCCACAAGAACTGTCCTTTTCTCCCTGCTCTTCTCTGTAACTGATGCATGGTAGGGATCTTTGATCCTTCTGACCACCAGCTCATGCATGCACCCAAGTATAGCTTCATACTGAAGGTGTTCCCCTCTCCCACAGATCCACAGCTGGTATGAACTGGGGAGAGAGAGGTGGGGGGCAGTGTTGGAACGGGTGTCACCATTAGCTGCTGAATGCCCTTTCCAAACACCACTTTCCTGCTGGTGCCATCAGCATTGTGCTAACATCAGCTTTCCACTGAATCCATAGGCACGAGTGTGCAGCGACAGGCCTGGAAGAGAGGGGTGGGAAGACTTTGCTGGAAGCTGAGGACCCCTAGGACAGTCCTTGCAGCCTCTTTGATATTCTTTGCCATGTTGACTCTGCTAAACTCTCCTGTATGATGCATCTTTGATGGGCAGGTGTGTGATAAGTTGCGAGTCTAATCCTTCCCTGCCTCCCTCCTGCTGAACAGGTGCCAGTGCTGCTGCCCAAGTTTGGGCTGGCTACTGCTGGAAAGCTGAACAGAGTGTGGGACACTGAAATATTGGAAGCTTTGGCATAGTTCAGACATAAATACCTGCTTTTGCTTAGCTTCACTCTGCTTTATTTTTTCCAGTCTATTTTTTCCACAGTGGTTTCTGGAATGGTTGTTCAGTCCCTTCTCCACACCCTCTGATCCAAAAACAGCTGTCTTTGATCTTCTTCTAGTTCTTGTCCTAGGAATGGGAGTTAGAATCCCTCCTGTATATGGATTAAAGCTGACTTGATGTGGGAAGGATGAGCACATGATTTCCAGAGAAAACTTGTTTCCCAGGAACTGCTACATGCCCAGTTACACCACTTGTGTCTCACCATTTGCAGTGTGTAATCATCCCCACATCCACAAGTGTGGGGACCTCCATACTTGTGCACTGTGGTGAAATCACATACTCATGGTGGTATTTTTTATCATCCAGACAATTCTAAGCTATGCTGGCTGCTGAAACCATCACGGCAGTATCACACTATCTCTGAATTAATTCGTGCTTGTGAATTCCGTGTTTGGACAAAACTCTGTGTTCCAGGGAAGCAATTACACTAAAGGTCAAAGAATTGTGTCTCTGCTTTTATGTTGGTCAAAGGGTCTTTCCCAATTTCCTAGTGCCTTGTAACATGAGGCTGTTTCCCCCTCTGAGTACATGGTCCCATGGCTTTTGGGCAGTTAAGGTATATGACAGGCAGATAGAGGGGTCTTCCTGCCCTTCAGGTAGGGGATTTTTTCTGGACCAGTTTAATACAAAGGAAATTGGTGCTTAATTACCACTTTATTTGTTCCACTGACAGAACTTCCAAGGGTGAGCAAACAAGGGGAGCCTTTCCTGGTGGTGTCGTTGTTTTGGAGCTGCAGAGTGAGGCTGGGCCGCAGATGAGATAACAACAGAGCTGCAGACTCAGCTCTTCCTGGAAGAGTGACTTAGTACAGAGCAGTATTGTAGAGATCTGATAGAAACACACTGGTTCCCAGCTGGATACACAACCTTAGGTGCCTCGTTGTATGTTACACATCACTCACTATAGTGTGTTTTGGTATTATATTTATTATTTAATGAGCTTTAGAGTCATTAAATAGCACAAATGAGCTGTCCTGCTCCCATAGAGCAGCAGTTAAGTTGCTTTAACTTTAAATAGCAAAAGCTGTGCTCTGTGCTGGGCAGTGTGGGTGTCTGTGGGACACAGCTCTGAAGTGAGGGGTTTGCACTCTGCCTCCTTCCTTGTACCATCTCAGCCGTATGTCAGGGGTTTGGAACATCCTTATCCCATCTGAAAGAACTGTTCCAGGTGCTGGAGATAAAGGCTTGACCAGCAGGGAGATTTTTAAGCACATAATTTAGTATTTTGGCAGTTTTGAAATGCACTCAGTTGCTCTCTTTGTACTTAATTTCTGTAAATTTGTTCAAGGGTCATGGTTTGTTGGGCAAATTTCAAGACTGAGAATCTCCTTTAAATTTTGTTTCCATCTTTCTCACAAGTCATTTTGATGGCCTCACTGTGGCTCAGATTAAAATAACACTTCCTTCCCAGAGAGCAACTCAGTGCAAGTTTGCAAAGTGTTAGGATCCTCTGAGTAAGGTTTCATTTGTGATACTTAGAAGTCCTGGGGAATGATATGCTCAAAGAAAAGCAAACCATGAGCCCTCCAGCTCCATGTTTATATGAACTTCCAGAATACATCATGATATTGCAAAAAATGGAAATATGGAGATATTTATAATGTTTTTCTGAATTGCAGCATTTTGTGTGGGATTAATTAAATACAACTGCTCTGGTGGAATTTCATGTGGCTGTTAAGAAACAGTTCTCAAGTATTATTTAGTAATTAGGTTGTGTTTGAGTATCTGATCCCCTGGTTAATATCTCCATGTCAGCTTTGCTGCATTTTTTGGTAAGGAAAGACATCTGGTGATTTAGGGTGAGTGGGGTAACAAAGGCTCAGTGTCTCTTGCAATAGATATTTGACATTTGCAGATCAGGCCCAAAATGAAGAGATTAAAGGCAGGACCGACGTGTTGGTGTGCCTAGGGAATGTAATTTTTCTGAGTGTGCGTTAATCCATTGTTTATATCAGATAAACTTTAGGATGGTGACATTACACATACTCACTAAATTCTGTGCCAGAATTGCTGGGGAACAATAAAGAGTTTCAGGAAGTTCATTAATTGAATTTTCTGTATAAGTTGAAAAGAATGAGTGTTGAAAGCCCACAAGTGTTTTAATTGGAATAGCACTCTGTAGAGCAGAGATGCTTCTGGAGCCCTGTTTATTTGAAAGCAAGGTGGAGAATTAAATCAGCAAACAGCTGCGGCATCTGAATGCTTTTTTAGAAAGATTAAACCAATTCAGGGCTGGAGAGTATGAAATTAATCTAAAAAGGGTTGGACATGTTATAAATGAAAATTTGTCCAGCCAAATTAAAAATGAAAAACATAAAATATTTATTTTACAATAAAATTCTATCTAGCCAGCCACAAGGAAAGAACAGAGCCGAGCCCGGGGTCGGCTCTGGGTGTGCATCAACGAGGTCAGCCTCAGCAGAGGTTTTCCTCTATGCCCACACACCTCCATCCTGGCACAAGCAGTTTTTATAGGGAAAATTCCGCCTGAGGCCAAGATTTCCGCAGTCAGTCTTTTCTTCCATTCAGAGTCCATAGGTTAATAAGATTTTCTTTCTTGGTGGTGAGAAAGAACAATTCGGTGTCCGGAGTTGTTGAATCCCTTGATGACATTTACGGGAAGGCTGCATTCACATGTATCTGCCCGAGGATTTCCATGATATCCATCTCGGGTTGTTCACACGGTGATCAGCCCCCGGGGTTCCCGGATCTCTTCAGACATGGCCCATCTTCTCCTGGCCGGGTTCTAATATACAACAGAGTCTCGCCTGTGAGGGTGGGGAGGCTTCTAATACAAACGAGCATAATCTAACAAGTATCCAATATTACCTATTTCATACAAGGAATGGCGCGAATTATGTTTACTACACATAACAGACAGTTAAGAAATCAGCAAACAATGGCTTGTGTACTCCATACTAGCAGTGATGCTCTTGGGAATAGGAGATTTTGGGTTTTGTGGAGCTGTTTCTGTGAGAGATCTGAATGTGTCTGGCTTGTTCCTCTCTCTTATCACACCCTTTCCTTCTGCATGGTTTGTGCATGGCTGGAATTGCCTTGTCAAATAGGGCAAATCCAAATCACACCCCTGGCAGGCCACAGCAAGAGGTTTCTCTGCCTCCGCCTCCATCTGCCAAGAGTTTTTTCACTTCATTTCTGTCATGGTAATATCAATGTTTTGAAGGTTGTGGTTACACTGGAGAATAAATACTGTGTTCTCAGGTCATACACTTATAAATTAAGCCTTTAATCTCCTTATGTGTTGAGTCAACTCTCGGATGAACCTGCTTGGCCTGGAGGAAGGGGTTCAGCTTTTTTCAGACTTTTTAACTGTTCCAAATACATTTAAGCCAGAGTTAGCACATAATAAATTTGGGATTGGGTTTGGATGTCATTGGTTTGGGACTTCTGTCCTCCAGCAACATGTTGCTGCTACATCGGGTGTTGCTGCTGCAAGCACCTGATTGGGCTTGAGCTGGTGTGAAGTGATTCTGCCAGGCAGCCAAAGTGGGCTCTTATCACCTCCAGAGGAGTGCTGGAGTCACAACTTGTTCTACACCCCTCTCACTCTTCTGTTTCAAGGAGGAGTAATGATTATGGTTAGTGCTGCTGTTAAAGTCTAAGGTGTGTTAATTTTGTTCAGTTTTTTTTCCCCCTAATCCTTTTTGTTTGGCTGTACCTTCCCTCCAGACTCCTTTGCCTCTTAGTGAATTAGGATCACTGGACTTGACCCAAAATTTGGCCTAGAATGTGCCACTTGGTCCTGTTACCTTGCCATTTTCCTGGTGTCTCCTGTGCTAATTTCCCAGTTCCCATGTGTGGGGGGTTGGGCGGGGGGGTTGCAGTTAAACCCCCCATTTTAAGGACAAGTCTATGGCTGGATAGAGTGGGGAGCTGGGCTTGGAGGAAATGCTGTACTGAACTGGCAGTTTATCACCTCAGGTCATTTTCTCACTAACTCCTTTCCCGGTCTCCATATCAGGTGACAGTGTACCTCTCCTAGGAGTGAGGGGCCACCCTGTACTCTTGCAACTGCAGTGTGGGCCTGGGCAGACACAGCTCAGCATGGGGACCCTCCATCCCAGCACCCTTTCCAACCCCTCACATCATGCTCTGGCTGGGAAGTGACATGCCTGGTGTGTTTTCCTTGCAGCAATACCAGAGCCAGTTATTCCAACAAACAGAGGATGTGGATGGGAAGACAGAAATCATCATCAAGGTAGGCTGGGGATGTCTCATGTTGTGAAGAGCCTTTTGGTCTTTGTCTGAGACTCAGAGGTTTTGTCATTGCTGTGGAATCCTGTGCTCTGTGTCTGGCCTTCTGGCAAAGGATCTCAGCTCTTCCTAGTAGGGCCAGTGCTCCAAGCAGTGTCTCCCCTTTCCTAAGTATTCCAGTTTTCTATGCTCCTTCACCTGGCCAGGTTAATCAGTCTCCCTCACTTCTGAGTGGTGGTGCTGCAGCTCTAGTGGGTGGCTGTCATAGAGCTGTGACAGGAAGAGAATTTGTTTCCTTTCTGTTCTGTTTCATGTCTCCACAATTTCCTCTGGCTTTTGGGAGTTAGTTCTGGACCCATGACTGAAGCCCTCAGAGCTGTGTTGCTCATTTCTCTTTCATATCTGCAGGTACAACCATGCGCCATGTATTTTCCACATTTTCCAGTAGCTGTACAGGTCTCAAACAGCCCCAGTCAAGTGTGCCCTCAGGGCAGGCTTTGCAAGTCCCAAATTACAGCTTTAAGCTATTTTTGGTGTCCCAAATCCACAGCTGCACATCAGGAGCACAAACACAGTTCAATCTCACCAGCTGTTCACTGCAGGTACATGGAAAGGTGTTTGAGGGAGTGTTAATCAGAGCACTGTTTTTTGGGCTGGTTTTGCTTAAAGAGAGAAGAAACCTGGAGGAACTGATGAGCCCACAATACTTTCACAGGCCAGCAACACTTCCTGTCACTGCTGCTGACATGCTAATGATTTGTCAGGCATTTAATGAGCTGGAAGTGGAATGCTCTGTGAAGTGCTTATTTTGATGGCAGTTCAATGATGTTTCCTAAATATACAGGTTATGTTAATTGATGTCACCAAAATAAGATAAAAGTGATAGACACAAAAACATCACTTAAAAAGCAGGTGTGATTTTTCACCTGTGTATCCTATCTTGCCTTGCTTCTGGATTTAAATCCTGGCTTCTGTTAGAGCCTTCTTAATTTGACTCCTGTTTCCCTCTTGGTACACTACTTACGTAGTCATAACTGGAAAAGGACCAAGGAATATATCCCATAAGAGCAGATGCCTTTTTCCTCTCTAAAACTAGGGGAAAATACTTGAAGGGTCCCATCCATATTCTTAGTCTGTTGTCCTTCATGAAATCTGCCTTTAAACTTTTAAATCTGGGATAACCTCAGAGCTTGTGTGAAAACAGCTTGTGCACAGCCTGACATGTTTGGGTGGGATACACCCAACTCCTGTAGTTACCCAACTGATGGATACCAGACCAGTCTGGAGGGAGGTTTCCCTGCAGTGGTGGCGATGGATTTCTATGACCACTCAGTGTCCACACACAGTTTTGGAAGGCTTCCTGCCCAACAGAAAGAAAAACAGAGGTACATTTCATTTTCCAAAGTGATCCCTGCTAAAAGAGCAAGGAGAGTGGATCTCTGAGGGTGTATCCAGGGGCCACTGGGCCTGTTTGTTGTGGGTTGGTGTGCTGAGGGTATTTCAGGAAACGAGAGCTTTCCCACTCTTCTGGCATTCTAGCTGGTCACAGCACCATTGTTGCAGCTTGGTGACACCCTTGGTTTGTCTCTGTGTGACTTGTCTCTCTCCATCCCTTCCCACAGCAATCCTGCGTCAACTGCGGACGGGAGGCCACCAATGAGTGCACAGGATGCCACAAAGTCAACTACTGCTCAACGTTCTGCCAGCGGAAGGTATCAGCCTGCTTGTGACTTGGGATTCAGTTCCCCAGAGATGGCTGTGTGGCCCTGGGGACAGCCAGGCTGCTCGGATTGTCACCTGATGGGTGTCAGTATGGAGGGAGGAACAGACAGCAGAGCCAGGCAGTCAGAGCAGAGCCTTGTGTGGGTTAAGCACTCAAAACCCACCCTGCCAGTGAGATCACCAGCAAGGCTGTAGAGATGGGGCAGGTCTGCAAGTCTGGGCAGGATTAAAAGGGTAGAGAAGGTCCCCAGGTTTGCACACACCCTTCCTAAAGGTGACCCAGAAAATCCAAGTAACACTAGAAATGAAGTATGGACACCTCACTGGGAACTCTGGGGAGCTGGGAGCACTTTTACAGCTCCTTCCTGCTGCTTTCTGGTGAGCTGCTTCCTTCCTTCCCTGCTGCTCATGCAGTGGCACTGAGGACATAGTTCTCCTTTCCATTATTTGTGATGCTGCAGGTGATACAGTGGGACAGATTCTACAATTTTGAACTTGGGAGGTGGGAACAGGTGTGAAGTACAGTGGAGGAAGCTGCTGTGTGTCATGTTTCAGACCAGTTCCTTACAGTGACCCTTGGCCCCCGCTTGGAGAGAAGGATGGTTCAGCTTAGCCAGTTACAGCTCTGCTGGGTGGCCAGGTTCAGGCTGAGTCAGCTGTCCTGAATTCAGTCAATTCCAGAAGGAATCTGTTCCTATCCTAGCTGAGCTAAGATCCCAGCACAGCGCTGTCCCTCGGGAGCACTCAGTATTGAGAGCTGCCTTTCAGGAGAGGCTTTAAGTCAAGACTCAGTTTTAGTCAATTTTCCATCTGACTGACATTGATATCCTGGATTGTGTGGAGATGGCAACATTCTGCTTAGTCCAGTTCCACCTCTTACATTGATCCAGTGTGTGGCTTCTTTGTCCTCCATCATCGGTCTGGTTTGTGGAGAGACAGTGCTTCTTACACAGAGAGGGCCCTTCTCCAAGGGCCTGTTCTGCTCACAGCCTTTCCCTCTGCTCTCCCCTGGTAGGACTGGAAGGACCACCAGCACATCTGTGGCCAGTCAGCCACGGTGACAGTGCAAGGGGGTGAGGTGCACGTCCCAGACAATGTCATGGAGAAGGTCACCGTGTGAGCGCCGTACCTCCGCAGCCGTTCATGGACACGTGGGGCCGGCTGGATCGGTGACCAGTGGGAATGGTCTGTCCTGTGCCAACAGCACTCTTCTCACTAGCAGACTCATTTTTCATTGATTTTTTTTTTTGATACTGTGACAGCACTTGTCTATTCGCAATCCCCTTCCAAAGCTTTGGATAATACAGACTGTGAAAACCTTATCTGGAACCTTCTCCCTTCGGTCCCAGCCCTGACTGGCTTTGGGAGGATTTGCCTTTGCCTGACTGGATCCTCCACCATGTGGATTGCAGCAGTCTCCTCATCTCTCTTGAGATGGATATGAAGCAGGAGATCTGCCAGTGCTTCCTCCTGCTGGGACCTCCCTACCTCTCATTAGAGACGAGAAACAAATATTTGGTTGGTTTATTTAATTGCCTTGACAAAGTCGGTACAAGTTCTTAGTTTGGCATTGAAAGGATTTTTAGGTTTCCTGTGTTCCCTCTGTGCTGGGCAAATCTGGAACACATTGGAGCTTCTCCACTTAAATATAGTTGAAAAAAACCATGTTGTTAAATAAAATGCGATGAAAGCACAAGTGTGCCCAGTGGTTCCCCTTAATTGCCAGGGCAGCACTTTGCAGTACAGGTAACAGTTCAGGTGAATGCACCAACAGCTGCATGTGTGTCTGTACTTCCTATCTGCCTGGGAGGTGTTTTCTCCACAGGGAAGCACAGCTTCATTCCATGGCGTGCCTGGAATATCACTCATAGCATCCAGCTGGCCAGAATCAGATGGGATCAAGCCCAAGGTGAGCACACATGGATATGGGCTGTCCTGTCTCCACCCTGTAGGAACTGCTAATTAGAGATGTGCTGACCATTAGGGAGTTACTTTCTTTGTTCACTACAACAAAATAATTTGAACTATTAATCTACTGTTTTAATAGTTAATTAAAGCCTTTATTTGTTAAATAAGTTAAACCTTTGCTTGTGGTTGGAGATTTTAGGGGAGTCATGACAGGTGCACAAATCTCTTGTTGTTTGGTTGGGTTTATTCTTAGCTCCAGGCATAGCCCCCATGAGGGCTCACAACCCCCGTGAAGGATCGGTATTGTTTGCTCTGGTTGAGAGGTCACAGCCCCTGTGAGGGGTCACCTGTCCTGGCTCTTGTCTTCTCCAATTTGGTATTGGTGGATAAGGATGGCTGTTCAGCTCCTGCGCCAGGCAGGATCACCTGAACGACAGTGACCCAACCCAACCCATGCTGTCAAACAGAAGATTCTATCCTGACTTATGGGAAACTTAGTAAGAGAGAAAAAATGCCATGGAAAAGACTTAAAGGTGATCTCCAGGGAAAAGACTAGAGGTTTCTGACAAATCTGTTCCTTCCACTTTGCATCTTAAAGTTATGTTAGGTTGCATTCCATATGTTCCAAGGCAGCAGGGGCTGGTTTTCCATTTCTCGTAAGTGCCCTTGGTGGGTTTGCCAGTGGCACCAGCTCCTGAGGGGCATTGGTCCTCAGTCTCCCATGGAGGGAGGTGACAGGGCTCCCACAGTTGGTGGCATGTGGTGAGTGTTATTTCCTGGCTGTTTCCTGGGAAAGTTATTCCTCCTAACACAGAACGGAGCAGGCCCAGGGGGCAGCACTGCGGTGCCATCGAGGGCGAGGAGCTGGTGGCCACAGCATGCAGCTCTTCCAGAAGGAACTATGCTTCCCACAAAAGCCAAGCAGGAACTGAGGCAGGATGGGAACAGAAATTACCTCTGATACTCCTGTGAAGGAAGAAACAGGCAACTCCTTCCATTCCCATAGCACAATGCTCATTCCTGCTTTCCAAAGTAGTACTTCGGTGTTGGAAATTGTTTCTGCTCACAGTTAAATGTTGATTGCCTGTTGTCTACAGCTGAGAGACAATTAGTTAATTGAGAAGGCAGTCTTAATTGAGCCCACACTAACACAGCTCATTTACAGGCTTTCTTGTATCCTACATTTGGATGCAGCAAAGACAACTCTGAAACAGCACCTCTGGAAAGCCCATGGTGCTCTGGTACCTGGGGCAGCTGTGCCCCAACCCAGCATGTGACAGCTCAGAAACACACAATATAATCATGTGGGAATTGAGCCTGTTTGCTGATGAGAAATTGAGCGCTATTTTTAGTCAAAGGAATACTCAAGATGTCCCTTTTCTGTTCTGCTTCCAAGCAAATTCCCTCCTGGAAAGCAACAATCCTGTACAAAATCATTACTTGGAAGACTGTAATATTCTGCAATATTATTTTTCTCCCCTCCATGCCTCAGCAATGAGCAGCACCTGTCCCACTGGCCGCTGTGGCTGTCACTGCATGCAGGTTCACCTAAAGGTATGAAGAATTTTTTCCTGAGGCTGGAAATGGTTCCTGGCAGGAATTGTGTGGCTTCACAGGAAATTCTGGAGCACTAGCAATAACATTATGGTGCCTTTTTAAGATCCTTTGTTAAACATGTGTGAAATCAGGTTTTGAGTTTAAAATTATCAAAGATAAGGGGAAAGGAGATTGCATAGGTACATCCACCCTCACCTGCCATATGGACATCTGGAAATGAGCTTGGTACCCTTGTCTGGCATGTGGACATCTGGGAAATTAGCTTAACAACCTTTTTTTCCTCCAGACTCGTGTCCATGTCACCTCACAGCCCTCTTAATACCACCCCAGAAGCCAGAAGATTAGAAATTACTGTTATTATCACTGCTTACATCAAGCAGCAAGTGTTAAAGTGTGACATTTCCCCCTCTCTCAGCCCCTAAATTATCAGGCTAGCCCAGAGATACGAGGCCTTGAGGGGGGGAACATCAGGAAAAGAGCAAAGGTTCCAAAAGAGGCTCTCACCCCAATGAAGTTGTCCAGCTCTTTATTCCATGGTCTGAGGGGAAGAGCGGGGGGAAAGAGAGTGAACAGAAAATGTCAGGGGTTTATCTAGGCTCTCGACAGGGAGGGCTTCTCTGGCTCTCAGCCAACCCCGTTGGGGCATGAAGGAGGAGACCAGGCTTATCTTGATCAGAGTCACAGGGGTCCCAGGGAAAGGGGGGAAAACATCACCTGAGCGCAATGTAACAAAAGTGGCTACACATAGCAGTTTCCAGTGGGGAGAGGATTCAAGCTGCATCCACTGGCCCTCACCTGTAACACCTTACTACAAGGACCTGAGGAGCGTCTTCCTTCAGCTGCCAGCTCTCCTCATCCTCCCATCATCCCCAACAAAGACAGCAGACCAGAGGCAGAAATAGATCTTTAATGAACTATACAAAAAATGACCCAGTGGTTCCTCCTGCCCAGTGGCTCCTCCTGCGCAGAGGGTTCAGCAGAAGAGGTGCAAGACTTTGCGGAAGAAGTTCCTGAACTCAGCGTTGAACACGGTGTAAATGATGGGGTTGAGAGCACTGTTGACGTAGCCCAGCCAAGTGACAGTGCTGGTGACTTGAGGGGGGATGGAGCAGGACTTGCAGAGAGCCCTGGTAATGTGCACCACAAAAAATGGTGTCCAGCAGAAGAGGAAAGCACCTGCCAGGAGGACAATAAAGAGAGAAAGTGATGTGAATGTTCAAAAGGGTTTAATTTAACAAAGCCTGAGCCAAAAAAGACATACACAGCTCAGGCACGCAGGGAAAAGGCAGTAGTTGTGCTGACATGTGGAGCTGGGCTTATGCCTAGACAAAAAATTGGGATGCTTTTCCTGTCCTAAACATTGATGCAAAGTCTTACGTTATTCTTGCTTTGGCTTTGAATCTAAGATATTGGGAGTCACAGGTTTGCCTTGGAGGGAGGTTGAGTTATAAACACTGTATGTGTTCTTTCTCAAGGGGGGTGGTTTTTGGCACTGCTCTGGATTCACGCAGGTCCTGCCAGTCTGAATGCTGTGGTGTGACAAGGTGGCACATTTCCCACCCTCCCCAGCCATCCCTGACAGCCACTCACCGACGACGACCGGCAGCACCCGCATGGCCTTGCGCTCCCGGCTGTTGATCTTGGCCCACTTGTGCCTGTGCCCTGGGTGCGGGTACCTGAGGTGTGGGTAGGACACAGTCTGGATCCCACTGTTCATCCCACACTCCCCAGGGAGGCCGGCACGGGTGTAGGGGCTGCACTCCAGCAGCCCCAGCCGGGTCTGCTCTCTCTCCATCAAGGTTGGGGGGTGATACAGTTTCCTGTTGGCTCCGTGGATGCAGCCTCTCAGCTTGGCCTTCCGGGCTTCTTCCCAGCGCTTGAGTCCTTGGAACATGCCACAGTACAGAACCAGCATGATAGGGCATGGGATGAAGAAGGAGCAGATGGAGGAATACACTATGTAGTTGTCATCCTCCAGTTGGCACAAGCTGGGGTCCCGGTCTGGGACATTGTTGAGGCCAAATATGACTGGGGATGCCACAGCAAAGGCGAATATCCAGGTGGTGGATATAAGGATCAGCTGCCGCAAGTCGATCTGCCGCCGGTTGTAGTTGAGTGGGATTTGAACGGCGATGAACCTGCCAACACAGCCCTCGAGTGAGTCAGTCCTGGTGTGGTGGTGGCGGCACTGCTGCTTATGTAACCAAGCAGCTTAAATTCCTTGCCACTGTCCTTCCCCCCATTAATTTACTTTACTAGCAGCTGAAGCCTTGGCTACAACCAGAACAACCAAGGGACCTATGAGCTTTCAGCTTGGTTACATTAGCACAATGAGCTTTCAGCTTGGCCACCACTGATGGGACACAAACCTGGTGGGGGAGGACATTAGGGCAGAACAGCCTCCTTAGGGGAGGGCAGAATCCTCCCTGCTTGGGACACTGGCAAGGGCCTGTGGAACCAGTGTGCTGCTCAGGCACAGCCAGAGAGGAAGCCACTCACCGATCCATGCTGATAGCACACAGGTTGAAGATGGAGGCTGTGCACAGCATCACATCCATGGTCATCAGGGCATCGCACAGCACTGTGCTGAGGGACCACACTCCTCCCTGGAACTGAAAAGATCCCTGGGGTCAGCAGATGCTGTGTCCTTTAAAATGACAGGAACACAGCTATGCCTGGGCGTGTCAGCCACTCACGTTTGCTCTAAACAAGCAGCCCAAAGCTGCGTGCTCCTCCCATGGCATGATGCTCCCAGTGCAGCAATAGCACTTGGGAGTCAGTCCCACACAGAGCCCACAGCCTGCTCAGGTCTTGTGGTTCTAGCCTGTCTGGAGAACTGAGCCCTCAGACCATCAGTACAGCCAAGTGAGTTATGCTGGGCAGAGAAACTGACACAGGACATTGAACTGCCTTGGGTGAGATCAGGTACCCCCAAACTCCTCAGACCCCCCAGTTCAGGACCCCAAGATCTCCCCAATGAAGTATTATTGACTGCACAGCTTCCTGAGCTCAGTCCCCAAGCAAACAAGAGACAGAGCACAAAGCTCCTCTTACACTTCTGTGTCCCAGCTGCTCCAAGCCCTTGTGTGTAGATGTTGTGAATGGTTTCCCTGGGTTACACAACTGTCCATCCTGGCAGGCCAAGCACAAGTCCAGCCTCTGGAGACCAGGTCCAGGCAGTGAGTAACAACCTCTGATTCTCTCCCCATGGTCACAGGCACCAGGGCAAAGCAGCAGGGACCGGTGTCAGTGCTCTGAACCACCTGGAAGTGTTGACTCTGAAACTTGGTGATTTTCAGCTCAGTGATGTCTCAGCCAGCAGCACAGGCTCTGCACAGCCCATTGCACAGGACAGGCAGCAGGACAGACAGAAGGACAGCAATGGCTGATGCTCGTACAGCCAGAAACTACTTGCAGTACTTTGTTCCAGTCAAGTGCTTTTCTCACCCAGGTACAAACCCAGCTTGTTCTTTTAACATTAAAGCACTTTTTAGGCTGATACAGAAATAGGTCACCTCAGTCCGATTCCTTGCCATTATTCCCATGTACTCCTTGAGCACAGGCAGAGACCTATCAGTTTGCTCACACCTGCACAGTTAAACCAGGAAGCTCAACAGACTATCACCATAAGGGCAGCAGGGAATTTTTCCTCTGAGTTTGAGACTGTGAGGAAAATTCCACTGTCCTTTGAGCCTCTCTGCAGAGAGAGGTTAAAAACCCAATAAAATGTACAAATAAGTATGATTTTAGCTTGAAAAAAAGTGTTTAGTAGCAACGGCCCCCTGTCATGTCTGATTCAAACACTTTATTTTGATATTGCAAAATACCAAACTATCTGTACTCTCTATATGCTTTTATTAAAATATATATGATAAATATTACTATAGTATATATACTGCTGCATGTAATACATTTAATTTTCTATGTATGTTTATCTACAGATAATGTGCATCATCTAATATACATAATTTATATATATACAATATATATAAATCCCAGGGACCTTTTTCTCTATAGCTTTAGCCAGCCAGTGCTCATGGAGTCTAATGTTGCTGGCCTTTAATGTTGCAGGTTTCAGGAAGCAGGTATGGATTTGTTCCTGTGCTGGTGCTAAACAACAGCTTCTGGTTTCATTCATCCCAGCACAGAGTAGAGCCACGTGGGGAACACACTCCACAGAAAGCCTGGAAGGTGCCAAACCCCAGGCCCTGCCAGCAACAGGGCAGGCAGCTTTGCAGGAATTAATACCAGCCAGTAATGATGTCAAGCACAGGATTATGATTAGAGGAGCTGTAAAGCCAAAGGCGTCTCTGAAGTAACTGTTCTGCTATTTTTGTACAGCATCTCCTTGAGACACTTCCAGGGGAGCTCTGGAGTCAAACCTGAGTACTTCAGTCAGCCTATTCTCTAGCACAATGCAGACACTCCAAACTGAATCTGGGACCTGAATCATCAAAAGCCAAATTTCTGCCAAGCTCACTGGGATCTTGACGGGTTCAGTTCAGCTTATGAGAGAGAAAAATTTGATTTTGGTCTACAGTTTTCCAAACCTATTTGTGATTTAGGGGAATTAATTGATTCTGAAAAGGACAGGGGCTCTCAATCTGCAGCACCTTTGAATCATGTGAGATTAAAGTTGAGCACTTGGAAAATTCTATAAACCTTTCCCTCTCCCTACCAACTCCCAAGACGCTGGCTTTGGAGGAGGTGCTAGGAGAGAACTTCCCATTCCGTGGTGTTTGTCACCTGCCCACCTTGGTAAAACATGCCAAGGACCCTTCTGATGGGAGAGTAACTTTAGATAAGAGGCTTTGCTGGGCCATGTGATTAAGAAGTACCTAATTCCAGGAGGCTGCAGCAGATTAGCCCATCTAGGTACACAGTGTAAAGATTTAGGGATCACAAACAGCTCAAGCTTCCTTTATAAAGTGCTCCAGAGCAACTGCACCTCTAGCAGCTCTTTGGGTTCTCCACTTTTCCAGAATACAATGCAGAAGTTTTTATAGGATGGTGGATGGCAGGAGACAGACTTAGCTTCTCAAATACCCTTGCAGCTGCCTTCCTAGTCAGCCCATTCTGGTATCTTTATTCCTAAGGACAGCTAATTTGTAAGGAAAACTCTGCCTTCTAAACCAGCCTGATGCCAGAAGAGCTCCTGAAGGCAGGAGCCAGGACAGAGCCAAAGGCTGATACCAGCTCTTGTCTCAGTCCTGTCACATGCAAGGAACAGCAGGAACCTGAAAGAGAATTAGGAGATGCCCATCTGGACTTCAAACAAGCATCTGCCTAGGTGCAGCCACAGCTTAAAGACATGGCATGGAATGTGAAGGCTGTGACACAAGTTGGAAGAGGAATAGTCCTTGACAGTGGGCAAAGTCCAGTATCAGAGCCAAAGAATTGTCCCACGTCCACCAGAAGCTGACTTGGGGCTTTTTGTCATGAGTTGTAACAACTGTCACAGTCCCCAGAATACACAACACTGCCTTCAAGGGAAGAGGAAGAAGAGGGAGTGGGACATAAGACAGAGGTGCCTCATATCTGCTCTGGTGTTGTTTCTTAAATCATTGAGGTCAAGGTCTTTCAGAGATCATGAAAAAGCCTCATGGTCCATCTGAGACATTATGAGGGCCAAGAATTCCAAGGCACCTTTCCCCAGTTACTGGTATCTGAAAAAAAAACCAAAAAACTAAGGACTGATTTGTAACTGCTGGCCTGTCTCATCTCCCTGGTACTTTGTGTGGCTCAGACATCAGCCAGTCCCAAAATAACATCTATTTCCACTAAAACTGTAACATTCTAGGAAAGACTAATCCCAAATCCTGCTGCAAACAAGCTGACATGCATTCACAGAGAGCCAGGGGAAATTTGGAGAAGGTAGAGGTCTGGCCTCTCATTAGAGAAGCTGCATCAAAGGCACACAGAAAAAAAACTTCAAGAAAATAGATGTTTTGATACCAAACCAGTGACACCCTGAAAGTTTTGGGCAGAACTCATCACCTTCACCAAGATAAGAAGATAGCTCATGTGGTTTTTACTGGCTGCTCCATCATCATGCCTGCTGGGAACACTCATTTCCCTGACATGGAGAATGGGCCAGGTAAACATGCAAATCTGCTCAGTTTCCTCTTTTCTGTAATCACTTACCCTGATCTTAGTGGCAAAGATGTTTACATAACCAACACCCTCAGCTCCTGCCAGCAGCTTCCTGGCTCAGGCCTGTTCCACAGCTCTGCTGCTTGGTAGGGATTAGCAGAGAGCTGATCACAGAAGCAGCAGGCACAGGTACAGGTACAGGTACAGGTACAGGTACAGGTACAGGTACAGGTACAGGTGTGTTCCACAGCACAGTCCACGTGTGGAGTTTGTCCTGGTGCCTGCCCTAATTGCTGGTATGCCTCCACTTGATGAGGACTGTATAAACTCCTGCAAGTATCCCAGAGTCTTTGGGACTCCTGCCATTATCACAGTCTCTGGGAAGAGGAAGCTTGCCTCACCAAGCAAGCCTGTGGAGCCGTGCAGCTCCGTCCCAGAGCCAAGTGATATCCTGCAGTAACTCCACAGCACTATAGCTTTCCTTCCTCAGCTAACCCCTGTTTCAGTGCTATCAATACTCCAGGGACTCTCTGGGATCTTCTCCTGGCCTCTCTTCACATGAAGGCAGAACTCTGCTCCTCAGGAATAACAGTTAATGCCTGAGAGTGCTCCAGGCCATCTCCTTCCCCCTTGCTTCCCATCACCCCTGCCTTTCTGGCACTGGATTGATTGCTGGAAGGCACTTGACACACTCATCAGAAAGCCAAAGCTGGGAGAAGAACAGTGCAACTTCCCCATGGAAGTTACCATTACCTCTCCCCATCATACTGCTAAGACCTGAGGTTCCCAAGCAGGCAGGAAGGTGCCTTCTGCCCACCACGGTGGTAATTACAACTGGAAAACATTGGAATATGTCTTTGTTCCATATTTGGATGAGTCCAGTGGAAAGAGAGTGTGTGTCCATAATTGCTGCCAGTGTCTGAAATGAGCTTTCTTAACAACCAGAAATAAAAGCCAAGATCAAGGACTCTCCCACTGTGCTCCAGCTTCTGTGAACGGCAGCAAAGGATCATCCACATCCCACAGGAAGGAATCCCATCCCCACTGGGGCTTGGAGGAAGGAGATCTGTTGTTTGTGAGGATGTCAGATGTCACCTCAAAAGTTAAGTCCCTCCTGCTGTCTTCTAAAGCTCTGACTTGGGGGAATGTTTCCAAAACTAGAACACAAGATGCCACCTCAGAGGAAAACAGCACAAGGTGAGCAAGTTTCTGGTTGATGAAAAAAATGCTCAGTTCGTTGTTCTGTTCCTGCTAAAAAAGCAGAAACCCACCACCTCCGCTGGTTTTTGAGTTTTCCAATAGGCCCTCAGAGTCCACCTTTACTTTGTCAGGAGTTGTACTAAAGTTTAAAACAACAAAACAAAAACCCCACACTGAGAATGAATATTGAGGTGAACATTCAGGACTGTCCAGTCCATATTTTCAGTGCCTACCATGTTTGGTACAGAGTGCAAACTGAAACCAAGTTAGTTTTAAAGAGCAATCACTACACCCTGCGTCTTGCATCCCAACATCTAATTCTGAGTTTTGCCACCAAGGGAAAAAAAAAACCAAAGAAAAGAAACCACAAAAATTCTGTCCTCTGGCATGGATTCAGTGGTTACTCTCCCTTTTCCTTATTTCAGAACAAAACAAGCTGGAAATCCTGCACCAGTGTGCAAGAGACAATTAAAATGAAAATGGGCACCTGCAGGCTCTGAGCCTGCAGGGAAGCTTCCAGGCATGGAATGTGAACTGCTGCAACACAGGAGCTGGAGCTGCTCTACACATCGGAGCCCTACTGCTTGCTCGAGGAGGCTCTGACTGCTCCACAGTGCTCTCTCTCCCGCTGGACCTGTTCAGCACTCCTCTCACCTGCTCCATGCATTCCCTCCGAGCATCAGGGGTGCAAATCCTGGTGCCAGTGCTCTTTTGTACCTTTGAATGCCTGCCTGGCTGCAGGAGCTGCAGAGGATGGGAGGGAAAGACTTCTGTCATACAGCACCTTCACACCCTGTGTTTAATATCCTGGGTGCAGAGACATGGAAGAATTCCCTCACAGCACTGATGTTTATAAACAGCCATGGAAGTGAATGTACCAAGTGTCACCACAAGCTGGATAGCACCAGTTTTTAAAGCTCATACAGGTATGAACATCCATTACCTGAGAATCCAAAACTTGTGGAATGTCTGTGGTATTCAAGGAAAGCCCCCAATACTCCTGCCCCATTGGAAGCATTTTCAAAGGTACCCCAGAATATGTTAACCTGTATTTTATATATTCCAGCAAAATTTTCACCTGCAGGCAAAAGGAAAACACTCTGGTGATGGTGACTGCCCATAGAGAGACCTGGGGACTGAAGGCATCAAAAGACAACAGAAAGAGGAAGGAAGAAAAGGGATCCCAATTAGCAAAAAGTAGCTGAGAAGAATGATGAAGAATGTGCCTTTCTAACCACAACAAAATGGAGGTAATGAGGGGAAAGCAAATCCTCCAAAACGAAGAGCACAGTGGTAAAAGAAAGGACCTAATGCTCCAGTTCTTTCTTGGTTCTTCTCATGGGTGATGAACCTGGTGCTCCACAATACCTGTCTCCAGAGAGGTCACAGTGTCCTGCAAAATCCTAGGACAAGGTAGAGACCATTCTAAGCTATTAATCTGCAGCCTGCCTTGCTTAGGGGAGTACAGGCCTGCACAGTCAGGGCCTGCTGAGCCACGGGGTGCTCTTCATAGCTTGCAAAAGAGCACAAGAGGGGAGACGCTATTCCACAGCTGGGAAGAAGGTCCACACTACCAGCTACCACCAGGATGGGTAGAAACACCTGCTATTTAGCCCAATGGATGCTTTCATCCTCTTGAGCAGGGAAGAGCAACCACCTGGTACTAACAGGTTTTAAAATATCCCTCTGCAAGCATAAGGGTTTATTTGTCCCTGGCAGTAAATGTTACAGAGAGAACCACTCAGCCTCAGGAGTGCCTGTTGTTCTTTCCCTCAAGCTGTCACAGTCTTGGGGGTGAAAGATTTTGGGAGTGAACAGCAAGTCTGCCCCACGTCCTTGAGCTGGCTCTCCACGACTGCCATCGTGTGCTGGGTCAGGCCTGTGCCAAGCAACAATGTGCTATCCAAAGCCACCTTGGTGCAGGGCAACCAAATCCCATTCAGCTCCCGGAAAAGACAGCTTTTCCTTCTCAGACAATATGGAAAGTTGTTTCCTGGCTAAAGATGCTAAAGATCTCCCTTTAACACCAAGGCTCACTTTATGCCAAACTGAGCACAGCACCTATTTCTTCCTATCCGTTTGCTGACGGCAGCCTGGACAGCGTGCGAGCCAAGGGACGGCCACCGCGGTGCGCCTCCACTCGGGGCATCTCCTCTCGGCGCGGTTCGGGGATCCCGGGAACTCGCACGCTCCCCGCGCCCGCGGTCCCGCAGCGCTGTGCCACGCCGTGAGGTAAGAGCCGGGGGGTCTGACCGCCACATCCCGGAGGGCAGGGCTGTCCCGAGGCGGGGAGCACTCCCGGACCGGCGGGGCGGCGGTGGAGAGCAAGCCCAGAGAGCGGCTTTGACCCTCGGTACTTGGTCTCTTGCCCCACCGCTGCCTCGTAACCTCCCGGTTCGGCGGGCACGCAAGCGCCAGCCCGCCGTCCCCCGGTGTCCCCGGACTGTCTCACCTCGGAGTAGACGTAGAGGGGCAGGACGAGGAGGGCGAGTAGCAGGTCGGCCACGGCGAGGCTGACGATGAAGTAGTTGGTGGTGGTCTTGAGCGCCCGCTCCGTGCAGACGCTCAGACAGACGAGCCCGTTGCCGCCGACGATAAGGAGGATGAGGAAGATGCCGAGCACCAAGGCGGCGATGCTGTGGCCGGGTACGGCGGGCGGGGGTCCGGCGGTGCCGTTGCCCATGGCCCTGCGGCGCTGCCCCGCAGCCCCGCGCACAGAGCCGGGCCGGCCGCCGGGAGCTGCCCGACGAGCCACGGGAGGAGCCTCCGCCGCCGCCCCGCCCGGCCCCGGCCCCGGCCCCGCGGGGACAACAGGGTCACCAAGCGGCTTAAGGGGTGGCGGAGGGGGCAGGCTCCCGGTGTCCCGGCGTCCCGAGCGCTGCAGAGGTCCTGGTGTGCTCTCACATGGTCTTGCTGAGTTATCACATGGGGATGTTCTCTTAAGCAATGTTAGACGAAAGAACTGGAATTAATACAGATCGGGTGAATAACTGGGAAATTTTATTCTGATGTGTGTGTAGAATCTGGTAATGTTTAGGAGTTTGTAATTAAACTGAGTGAAGACCCAGACAGTCCATAATTAAATTTGAAGATTTTGAATTAAACTGCCAAGACAGGATGCTGAGGGCATCTTGGAGTACAGAGTAGGGATTCAAAGTGCTCTTGATAAGTTGGCAAATGCAGGATGCACTTCAAAACAAATTCTGCGCGTTACCCATTCTTGGGCAGGAATAAACAACTGCAGAAATGTAGCATACAGGAGAAAAACAGATAGGCACAAGTGTGGGAACAAAGATGGGGTGGCAGGTCATGAGTTGAACATGGGGGTGGGGTGTCTTGCTGCAGAAAATGAGGGAAAAATGATGTTTGAGGGGTACCTATGCACCTGCAGGATCAGGAGGTACGGGGAGGTGTGACCTTCCATTTCTAGCCCAGATCACTTGGGAGATGTGGGAGCTGATACAAAGTCTGTAGGCATCTCTGCAGCTGTGCCATCAAACCTCAGCCCAGATGTTGATGCCAGATAAGCATTTAGGTCAGCCTGGTATTTGTGGAAGGCACTGGGAAGAGAAGGCATAGCAGTAAAGGGACATTTATACTGCATGGAAAGGAAAAATACATTGTTGGAAGACTTTTATGAGACAAATTGCTTCTAAAATCTGTTTATAGGCTGCAGCTATCAGAGTTTCATCCAAACTATTTAGAGACTTGTGGAAGAAATTGTCTCTCCAAACCCTGCCCTTTCTCCCCCAAGTTCCCCTACTCTTTTTTGGGAAGGGTCACAATTATCCCTCAGCATGTGCAGCATGGGAAGGCCACAGCCCTGGTGTCAGCCTCAGGCCACAGATCCAAGCACTGTACTTCCCTTGGACTGGACTAACAGCAGCTGATCCACACAGTATGTTTTGCCCAGCTGCTGTGGCTCTGCAATTTCATACATGAGTAGGAGAAAATTCCCTTGGTTTAAGCACTTGGACAACAGTCTGGTTGGCTAAATTCTGCCTCCAGATGTGGAACTTCCAGGTCTTTTCTAAAGCCAGCAAGAATGCCATATCTTTATACCATATCTATATATCTTTATGAGCATATCTTTAGTAACAACAGAGTTATACACCCTTCTCTGCTATCCCAATGAAGGCTGCCCATCTTCATGTTGATCCCAATACCCATGGATTTGTTTTTCCATTCATCTCCCTCTTCTAGTGTGCAAAGACGGGAGTGACAATTCCACCTGGCCTGAGTGGGACCACATCTTGCTCTAGATCTGTCTGCCACCAGCACTGGAGTAGTTTCTCACATACCTGTATCTCTGCATTCCTTTTGGGAATGGTTTGTGTTGGACTCAGGAGGACACAAGCGTGGTTGCACATCTGCCAGGTTTGGAGCTTGGTGATACCTCATCTGCTGGAAAGTTCAGACAAGGAAGATGGTTTCCATCATCTGGTCACAGCTTTTCCTATCTGGGTTTGATCCCTAAAGCCTGGGTCCTGACACAGCCCTCACTCTGAGGGACTGGGACAGTGGAGCCACTTTCACTAGAGCCCTTTTAATTCTTAGAAATCAACTCAAAGTATTAAAAGTAGGCCGTGAAGTGCATTCATGAAACTGTGTGGACAGAATATGCTGAATTTATTTATGTTTAAACCACCTGAGCAGCCAAGAGAGCAGGATGGAAATGTGACTGCTGTCCTCCTGCCTTCCCACAGGGATTAGTGCCTCTATTCCTCTAATCCCCTTTAACTGTTAATTTGCATTCATTATCTCAATTTTCCCTGTGGGTTAGTGCTGAATTACTATTAATCCTCAGTGTGGAAACTCATATTCCAGACTAACAGGGCCTTAATCCTAAACTAATTTAATCCTGGAGTGGATTAAACTAATGTGAAATAATGCTTTTGACTTCCAGAAATGAGTAGCCATGCAAGCTGCTAAATTAGACAGTGCTTCCATGAAAAACAGGTTACAGATATTAAACACAATTCCTTTCTTGGATAAGAGGAGCTGCCCTCCTAGCAGAGGAGAAGGAAATTCTGTCTTACATCAGCATATCCAAAGAAGTAATGTCACTGTACATAAAACAGATGACAAAGGATGGAGTCATGGGTCACCCTTATGGAAAGCAGGAGGAGTTATGCCAGAGTGATGGACTAGGAATACTTAGAGCACCTTTGGAGAGGGTCTGATGTGGTTGGTGTTTTGGAACAACCCTTTTATGTTTGGATGCACAGCCTGTAGTGTCCTCGTTCCCCATCCGGCTGTGACAGAAGCTGTGGAAGCACCACAGCTGCTCCTTGTGGCAGGAAAAGGGCAGCAGCAGAAAAACACCCAAACCAACAAACCAGTGCCTTTTTGGAGTGTTTTGGAGTGTTTGGAAAAGAAACTCAGGGAGATAAGCAGTGTGGTTTATGGCTGTGGTGGAGCTGGTCCCTGACCAAAGGAAGTTGGACCTCTGCCAAGAAGCCAGAAGGAGTCCTGCAGAGACTCCCCCAGGATAAATTAATGGAGAATTTGATTCCCAGCCAGTTCAAAGGATCAGGAAGTTTGCAAAGTGAGCCTTTAAGATTGGGGTAACTGTTTTTCTGAGGTTCTATGACCATATGGGACTGTTATTTTCCTTCTTCTTCCAAGCCCACCTGGGCTGCCCTGCTTTCTTCTTCCTTCTATCCCACTCTTCACTCTTACAGCCAAAATCATGAAATCAGGTGGTAAAGATTAAAACCACTCCTGAAAGCATCCTGTGCAAGAAAGGAGCATTTAGAAGGCTAAATCCTCCAATACCCTTATTCCAATTAGGGTCCTTTCTCTTACAGACCTGGGAATGATGCAAAGAATCACCTCCAATCTGCTCTCAGCTGGAGCAGCATCACCGTCATCACAGTGGCGTGGGCCAGGCTTACCTGCGAACACACCAGAGACAATCCCCACTGCCCACATGGCCTGACAGACACAGGAAGGGGAAAATAGGAATGGGGAAGGTAGAAGTCCTTGAACACCCTGTAAGCTGATTAAAGGGTATTTTATGTAGGAAGGATTTAGCCATGCAGTTCCTAGTACCATCTGACCTCAATAAACTCCCCTGCCATGGGCTGGTGCTGCCATTGCATGGGGAATAGCCTGTGCTGGGCTCCCCAAAGGTCAGCTGTACCTGGACAGCTCCATCAGGACTTGGGACACCATTGCTGGACATTTGTGGGGCATGACATGGTCCTCCCACAGCCTTCTTGACCCTCATGCATTTTACCATCCCAAAGCCATGGTGTAAAGCATGGCTGTGAGATTTTGGGGTGTTTTTTGGCCAGTCAAGGTGTCTTCGGGAGGAAGAGCAGCTCCAGCAGATCCTGGGGTCTGGCTTCTGGACAGGTTGGCAAGGATTGGGCAAACTTTGTAAGGACTGCCCTTAATAAACAGCAACCCCAAAGGTTGGATGGGCTTTCCTTGTCAGGAGGAAAGGCTGGAGCAACGATGTCCATGTAACAATAGCAGCATTTATGAAGCCTGTTCTTAATGCTCTCTGGAGGGGGACTCTGAATGCATCCACAGTGCTCAGTGCTTCACCAGGGAAAAATCTTTTCTATCTTGTTCATCAACTATTTTGAAGGGTGAATGGTAATTTCTCCCCTTCAGAACTCAGAATAACTTCCCCAGAGGTCTGAGTGCTGATTTTGGAGAGTCTGCCTGCATCCTCCCTGTGCTGTGGGCTAGGATAGGTAGCTCTGTGATGAAATTCTCTCTTGTCTGAAATGCAGTTTCTTGTCTTTACCTCCAACATCAAAAAAGGCCTGGCTCACATGTTCTCTCAAATATTGCCAAATCTGGGGCTAAAGCATTTGACGTCGCTCTAAGATGCTGCCTTTCACACTGCAGATTTGGTGACCCCTCCCACTGTAAAGAGTAGGAAAAAGACTTTCCTCACTACAGTTCTCAGCTCTGATGCCTTTGAGACAGAGCAGTAACCAGAGCCAGAGTGTTGAAGGGGGTGGTCCCTGTGTTTCATAATCTTTGCTCTCTGTTGGCACGAGGGTGTCCCCAGGCGTCAGCGTGGCTACTGGGAATAGCCCTGGTACCCATGGCAACTGGATTTACTTAATGCGTCCCATCACAGGTCTCTCCACGCTGGGCATGTCAGTCGGTGTCAAGCCTAAGCACAAGTGACTGCACAAAGGTCCTGATGGCTTTATACCTGGCAGCATCCCCAGGACAGCTCAGGAATGGCCCCAAAGCTCACAGATCCCTTCTCCATCTTGTCCTGGGGCATTTCTCCCTGCTGTCTTCAAGGAGTGTGTGTGCACAGCCTCAGCACTGCTCAGTGTCACCTGCTTGTGGCACTTTGCTCAAATCCTGTAAAATGGTTATGTGCCATGGACAGGTCAGTCAGGGCAGTCAGGGGCTGGGATCAGTCCAGCCCTGATTTCCTGCACCTGCGGGCATGGCAGTGGTACAGCAGCAGGGATCAGGTGAGGCCAGTCATTTCCACTATCATTCTTAGAGCCAGAAAAATAGATGACAGCTTTTCTCTGCAGTGATGCTGCACATAGATAATGGGTTATAGATTCCATCTAAATGGGTGATTTAATCCTGCTTTGTGCCTTCTGGATGCAGGCAAGGGGAATCTCTACTCCCCTGCTGGGACTTGGAGTGTTCACACAAATGAAGAATGGGAGAAGCAAAGTGCAAATTCACAAAGCTCATTTCAACTGATACTCTTAAGCAGGATTCTTTATTACTCCTATATCCATAATGTCTCCTGATGAGAGTTTGATGTAAATTCTGATTAAGGAGAATCAGATGTTGTTTCAGGACTGAGGAATTGGTTTGGGCTCTGGTTTATTCAGTTATAAATTTCAGCTTGAAAATGCTTTGAGTTCTCTTCATGGCCCTGGATTTCCTCATCTGGGGCTTTCAGAGCTGCACTGGAACTCCAGTCCACACTTGTCAACTGCATTAAGTTGCAGCAGTGCTGGGCATAGCCACACCATTTTCCACCCTATCACCTTTTCACCCTGCCCCTGCTGCTGGAGGCAAACTCCATTTTTTGTTGCAGGATAGTTAATCAGGTTACTTATTTCATGTTCTTCCAGTCCCCAGAACCTTTTCGTGTCCTGTTATACACCCTCTGCTGCCATCATGGGGCCACTTTGTCATTCCAACTTCTCTGTCCTCTCATGGCAAACTGAGTTTCCCCAGAGCTGAGGTTGTTTGCACAGGAAGGAAAATCACATTAGTAATTTTTACCTCCCTACATGTTGTTCAGCCTCTTTTATAAACCTGAAGCTGCCAGCACCACTGCAGGCAGAAGCAGAGGCAGAAGGCTGCAGCTGGAGAAAGCAGGTACAGAGAGGAGAAGAAAGTGGTTGGGAAATGCCTGGACCAGAGCAGGTCCCAGAGGAGGAAATGGGCTCCCCTGTCTTAGCGCTGACCATGGCATGTCTGGATGCTCCAGGCCTGGAATGAGACCTGGAGTGTCCCTGCTGTTTTCCCCTGTCCCTGGTGCAGGGCTCTGGCTGCAGCCTGCACTCACAAGCCAAAGAGGGCTGAGGTTCTGCTCATCAGGCCCTGGGGCATTCTTCCAAGGGAAAATCTTGTCCCTCCCAGTCCTCTAGTCATGGGAACACCCTCTGCCTTTCCAAGGAAAAAGATAAGTAGATAAGAAGTGTAATACAGCTCCCATGTCTCCAGTTGGAAGATTTATTTGAGACCACACAAACCCCAGCAATGGCAAGGAATATATGCAGGATGTTTTCCATGCCTGGTATAAGTATGCTGGCTTTTTAGATGCTGTGACAGAATTTATACTCGGCAGACCTTTCCCAGTTCAAGCCACAATTCAAAAGGTGTTGTCTCCTTATGGAAAAGTGAGCCCTGATCCTACTGATCAGGCAATGCTTGCCCTAAAAAAGTGACACATCATTCAGCCAAATCACTGCACACAGGGACTTACTGACAGATCCTGGCAATTGCAAACATAGCCCAAGCCAGGATGAAATTACAAGAACAGAAGATTAAGCTCCCATCAAGAGGTAATTAAAGCAAGGAAATAATTATGACAATCATAGTGAATCAATTGGTACAAGGATGTTTGCCCAACAAATGTCATTATAGGCAGAAGCAGGAATTATTATCATCCATCAGCAGAAATATTCCATCAAATTGCTGTGAATGACCCGATCAGGTAATTAAGGGACATTCCAACCCCACTGCATTATTTGCTGTTAATCATGATTGCTCATATCCATATCTTTACTCAAATAATTGCTTCTGATAAGGCTGCGGATTTATAAGGGTCTCCAAGAGGAGCAGGCAGTGGAGCATCAGCTGTGAGCCCAGAGCAACCTGGGTCGGTGAGTGCAGCTGGGGTGGGTGGGCTGCACGGGCTGCCTTCCTCTCTCTCTCGCTTTTGGGGGTGGATTTCAGACCTCTGTGATGCCTCACTGAGCCATTGCTGTGAGGCCATCCATGTCCTGAGCAGCATTGCTGGAATATGGAGGGTTTCCCTCCTCAAGGCTCCCAGGTTGGCTTGGGGTGTAGTTCTTTCAGCTAAAGGTTCAAGCTGGCCAAAGAGTTTGCAGTCATTTAAAACCAGCATCAGTGGGGAGGAAATTAAAAGCTTGGAAGTATGCTAAGTTAAACAGCCCTTCAATGATGACACTAGAGGTCTACCTGCTTCTTGTGATCGAGGTAATTTTAAAAATCATTATTGATAGGAAGGAGAAGTTCCCCAACAGCCATCAGTGCTCCTGGGAACTTCAGCAAGTAAATATGGTTTACCCAGGGGACACAAAATTGCATCCAGAAAGAGAAAAGAGAAGTTGAACACCAGATTAGAAGCTAGAAAGGTTATGAAGAGATGGGAAGCTCTGGAGCCAGGGATGGGGTTTTAAATTATTCATTTTAAATATGGTGCTTCCAGAGAAATGCCAGCCCAGAGGAGGCCAAATGCTGCAGTGAGATCCTGGGGTCAAGGAATTGTGTGACAGTGTCGGGCAGATGTTATTATTATAGGCTCAGGATTCAGGTGCCCCTTGGCCAAGTATGCTGTAGTTTTGGTGGCTGTTTTCAGCTCCTCCTGCATCCCAGGACTGCAAAGTCTGCCTTGTTTGGAGTCCAGTAAAATGCTGATCTTTGAAATGTTCTTCTTGCTTTACTATTCCATCCCCTCCAGAAAACATAACACTAAAGCTCAAAGTGTGTGTGAGATTAAGCTTATGTTTCCTTCATCCTCTCATCTGTTTGCTCTGCAGCCCCCATTAAATATTTGCCCTATGGTTTACAGTGAATAAATTTCTGTATAAATCCCTTGCTCTTGTCCTTGTGCCCCTTCTCATCTTGAAGCACCTCCAGAGCAGCAAACTGTCCCAGAAGGGGGGTTAGAAAGTATTCCAAATTCTCAGACATTCTCCTTTCATGCTCTTTGTACTGTTTAGCTTCAGAATAAAGTAAAAACCAAGTGGGAGGATTTGATTTGGGATCAGCAAGTGCCATCTTGAGCGATTGCTGAACAGTTAGGAATGTTTGTTTCTTTGCAGGAAGAAGGTATAAAATAAAGGAGTGTATTATAAATTACAGGTAGAGCTGCTGCGTGATCCTTGAGGAAGGGTGAGCACCTGGGAATAAAGGTGGAAACAACATGGGAATAAAGGAGGGAAACATGCCATGGCTTGTGATTATAAAAAAAAGTACTTTTTATTTCTGTAAGAAAACAAAATAAGGTCTGCTGTGACTGCAAATCTGTGTTATTTCATTTTTCCTTCTTGAAGGATTAAAGGATAGGTGGATATGGGTGCACACATGAGCCCTTCCTCTATATGTGAATGAATTTTATTTATTATATGTAATTTTTTTTTGTCTGAAAGCCCCTTACAGATATCTCCAGGTATTTATCTCTGGTGGCAGGAATTCCTGCCTTATTTAGTTTAGAAACACAGTAATGGTGTTTCCACAGCCCTGTCTCTGTGGAGCATGTGAACTGCACTAGACACATACCAAGGCCACTTGTCCTGCTGCTCACAAAACTTCATGCTTTATTTCAGGAGAAAACATGGTTTCCATGATGACAACTCTTTGGCAAGTAATTATTCCCATGATTGTCCTGTCCCACTTCTCAGCATCTCTGCCATCCCAGGAGAGGTAAGTATTTCTTGTGACTCTTTCTTCCTTTTCCCCCCATGGTTTTTGTTCGAAGAGCCTGCTAGCTGAAAACCCAGCCTTTTAGCTGCCTTCCTGATTTTGCATCTGCTTGCTTGCAGATCTTCTTCTTCTCTAAACAGATTTAGTTAAATGAGTGCAAATACTATAAATGTTTTTTCTTGCTTAAGAATGGGAACATTAATTTTATTTAATTTGGAAGAAAATTTGTGACCTCAAAACAAAACACAGTTACAAGGACAGTTTTGAGTCTGTTTTTCTCGTGTGCATTTACACAGCATGATAAAGGTGAGAGTTTCTGTTTCCAATAGCCCGGTCCCATGAAAGCATAACCGGAAATAGCCAACTCTGTAAGTTCACTAAGGGAGTCGCCTGCAAGGGCTGTTCTTTGCCGCTCTTTTCTAAGTGCTCTTCAGCTTTGTGTCTCTGGATATTTATTTATTACTTCTCCAGCCTCTTGCTCTCCTCTTTTGTGCTGAATCATCAGTAACCCCACATTCCCACATTCTTGTGGCAAGGTGATTACATCAGTATAAGCAAGGGCAAGTCATTTTCCCACGTGATGCTTAATAAAGGCATTTTTTAACCTTCCTTTTTTCCCCTTTTTTTGTGAAACTTGCCAAAGTGGCATGAATTCTTGCCCATGCGTGTTTGGGACTCTCTTGCCTTCAGGCAGCAGTGTTTAATGCCTGTTCTTGTGTACTTTTAAACCATTCCTTTTGCCCCCCCTCCCCTCCTTCCCTGTTCCAACGTGCAGGATGAAGCGCCACGCAGATGGGCTCTTCCACAGTGAGCTCAGCAAGATGAACGACAACGCCTACGTGCAGCAGCTGGTCAAGCACCTGGTGGGCCTCAAGGACAGGTGAGCACCAGCCACACCCACCCTCCTGGGGCAGGGCAGGGTCCAGGAGGATGTGGGATCCCTGCTCTGAGGGGTTGCCCACGGAGCTGAGCTGCCCAGCTGCAGAGCAGCCCCGGCTGCCCAAGATAAGGAGGGGAAGGGGAGGGTACAGGGCACATAGCAGTGGGAGGAGAGGCATTGCTGTGCCTCCCTCGTGGGGAGTCCTGGATGGCTGGGAGGTGCCACTGTCCCATGTTGTCCCCACGCAGGTCCCTGAGGCACTCGGATGGTCTCTTCACCAGTGAGTACAGCAAGATGAGAGGCAACGCCCAGGTTCAGAAATTCATCCAAAACCTCATGGGCCGCAAGCGCAGGTGAGAGGAAACCTCTGGTGTCCCAGTCCCCATCTGGGGCTCTCACTGCCACACTGGGCCAGCAGCCCCTGCTGAGTCCATGTCTGCGAGCACAGCAGCAGATACAACACAAGCTGCAAGTGCTGCTCTGCAGTGGTGGTGGTTTAGTTACATAATTGGTGGTTTGGGATTTTAAATTATTATTAATTTTCTATATCTAAACCAGCTCTCCTGGCCCAGTCAACACAGACGTGCAAGCGAGAGAGGGAGTAAACAAACCTGAGGAACTTTGCTTTCTCTGGTTGTACCAGAGCTTTCTCAACACCAGGTAGGTGGGAGAGATTGGTCACCTTGGTGACTGTGAGCCCCACAATACTGAAGCCAAAAGAAGGCTTTTCTGAACCACCATAGAAAAGTCAGTTGTTAAAAATAGTAAAACCCAGGGAAGGAAAATAATATCTTTTCTTAATTATTTCCTAAGAGTTGTCACTCTGAATTGAAACAATTATTCATCGCATTAGGAAATGTGATCTAATGGTTAAAATTGAAAGAAAGCCTTTGCTACCCTGTCTGGATTCAGCTGCTGATTAAAACACACACCTCAGGATGGGTTCTCCTACCACCTAGACATTGTCTTTTCCTAATGCCCAACAACTTTCCCTTAGATGTCTCACTCTTAAATCACTGTAATTAGGAGGAATAAGCTGGCCCTTAGTACTTCTTGTGTCCACAATGGGGGAGAAACGCCACTGTGCATTTGTAGAGTGCCTGGCAACAGGCAGCCATGATCCCTGTATGGGGATCATGACCTGCTCTTTGGAGTCATCCTGGAATGTCGCAGGGAGGCCTTGTCACACTTCCTGCAGTTCATGCTCCCAGAAATAATAGACTGTCCCTGATTTTTTTCCTTCCAACAGCCGCTCAGACAGAGATGCCAGGGAGGCTGCTGCCATTACCAGCCAGTACCTTTGCCCATTCTCTAAGCAGCTGGTTGCAGGCATGAAGGAAGATACAGATCGTTCTGAATGAAGGTGAAGGGAAAGAAACAGCCAAGGAGACAGCTTTTGCACATGTATGGCCTTGAAGATAAACAGGGAAGCTCTTGCTTAGGAAAAATTCTTGACATAGGCAAAAAATAAAAATAATCCTGGAAAGCAGTCAAAAACCAATGAAACCTGTGAGATTATCCAAAGTGAAATGTATGTGAGTGTGTACTGTTGTCAGTAGATGGAGCCTGAGTGAAGCACATCCCTTCCACTCTGTGTTGGCATCTGGCTGCCTGCTGTTGATCCCAAATAAAAATGGTTAGCTGTGCCTGTGCCTTGGCTGCTCTTTGGGAAAGTGGAAAATAAGGATGGTTCTGTTACAAGGTCTTGGATTATTAGGAATGCAGGGGAGGAGCATTTTGCCAGGATTCCCCTACATGAGGCATAGTGGGACACATGGCTGGGACTGGGGAGTGCCTACAGTGCAGGTGTGCACAGAGGTCAGAATCAGGGCTCCATATAGCAGGAACAAAGCCAGATGTTAGGTCTTATGGCAAAGAAATGTTCTGAGAGCTGCACAACAGAGATACTCACTGTAAAAGATGTTTCCTCTCCATTCTACCCCTGAAGTTGGTGGCCCAGTTTTGTCACAGCCACTAAAGACAAAGCTCCATGAGGAATAATTTGTTCACACCACTTAATGAGGTTTATCTACTGTCCCTGTGCCACACAGGCAGATTGCCCCCCTTTGATGGAACAGCCACACCAGCTTTCCTGTAAAACCAATGGATTTTGGAGAGCAGCTAAAAATAAGGCTCTTCAGCTGCAATGCTGTGCTGTGCTGTGCTGTGCTGTGCTGCGCTGTGCTGTGCAGCCCTGCCCAGCCCATTCTGCTCCAGCAGTTTTCACCATCTGTGATGGACCTGACACCCGCAAAAGGAGCTGTTCCCACTCAAATGCACACCTAAGCACCATTCCCTTACTGAGGAGCTGAACAAACCTTGGCAGTTGTTCATTTTGATCCATAGGAAGTCTCTGCTAGGAAAGATTCCGTTTGGGATACTTTTGGAATGAGTGTTGACAGCCTGGATTTCAGTAAGCTGTTAATAACCATCTGGCTGAGGTGCAGCATCTGAAAACTGCCTGAAGTCAGAAAGAACTTTAAAAGATTGGTGAGAGCAGTGAGGTCCTCAGGAAGCTGCTGAGATTCAAATAGTTGAAGATTTCCTGGTGTGGGATCTCCTGGAGGGAGATCCTGGGAAGCATCTCTGCAAGGAGCAGCCACCAGTAAAAGGAGATACGTTTTCCCTACAAAGTAGCTGAACTGCAGGTGAGCCTTGTCACTGCTGGGATCCACTTGCTCACCTTGTGGGATTGTGGGATACAGACTCCGTCTCTGGCACATCAGAAACTAAATTTTCCCCCTTTCCTGTGAGAGAGACTGGAATAAACAGGCAGCTTCCCAAGTACCAGCTCTTGTCCTTCATGCTGAGCTAGGCAAGGGCTTGGCTCTGAGTTCTGAGCTGCTTCAACTATATCCTTGTTGCCACAGAGAGTTTAGGATAGGGAAGAAAAAAGGAGCAGCAAGGATTTATGTGTCACCATGTTTCATGACTGGTAAATCCTTCAATAAGTCATCCAATGGGGCAAAGGGGCAAAGGTTGAACCACAGCAATCCACAGCCAGCTGGTGTTTCTTGATGCCATAAAGTGGTGAATGCAAACAAGGGCACAGGGTAGAACAGGGAGATCAGCTTAGTTGGGAAAAGGGATTTTTCAGCAACTGGCAGCTCACCATGGCTATTCCTCACTGGCTTCTCATGTCTGCACTCTTCCTGCTGGCGCTCATGGCACAGATTTCCACACAGGAGCCAGGTAAGCTCTTTCACGAGGTCCATGTCTCCCATGGGAGGGGGTGGCCCTGTTACCAGTGGGAGGTTGCTACGCTCCAACACCACCTCTTTGCTCCACAGCTTGTGACCACAGGTCTCACCCCGCCCCTTCACAATGTGAATCCTTGGGCAATTTTGCCTCTTATTTGTGTGTTTTTCCAGGATGTTCTGTCCGTAACAAGAACCCAAGTGTTCCTGAAAATAAGTGTCCTTATGTGGTGACTACCACTCAAGTGCAGCCAGGTTTCACCCTAACAATTGATCCCAATTTCCCCGATGGCCAATTCTTCACCACTGAGGGCGCCGAGCTGTGGCTGATAAAGTGTGTGGACTATGAGGTAAGCCTTTGGCTGGCAGGCTGTAAGGATGAGATGAATAATGCTGGGATGCAATGAGTTTCAATCTGGAGTCTTGGGCTTCCAGAGATTCTTAACCTGTTTTTAGAGGAAATAAGTTATTTCAGTTGTGTGAGTTTGGGAGGCTACAAAAAAGATGGAGAGAGACCATTTAAAAGGGCCTAGAATGACAGGATAAGGGGGACTGACTTCAAACTGCCAGAGGGCAGGGTTACATGGGATACTGAGAAGAAATTCTTCCCTGTGAGGGTGCTGAAGACCTGGCACAGGTTTTCCAGAGAAGCTGTGGCTGTTCCATCCCTGGTAGTGTCCAAGGCCAGGCTGGATGGGGTTCGGAGCAGCATGGGATAGTGAAAGGTGTCCCTGCCCATGGCAGGGGGTTGGAATGAGATGAGCTTTAAGGCCCTTTCCAACCCAAATAATTCTGGGATCTGTCATCTTGTGT
This sequence comes from Chloebia gouldiae, assembly GCA_003676055.1. Taxonomy (NCBI): domain Eukaryota; kingdom Metazoa; phylum Chordata; class Aves; order Passeriformes; family Passeridae; genus Chloebia; species Chloebia gouldiae. Next base: position 1,623,126 of record QUSF01000061.1, read on the forward strand.
GACACAGAAAGGCAGTATAAAAGGTCATTATGTTCACTTAGGTTGCTGCTACATTATTTTAGCTCCCTGGAGTGCTCTGTATACAGCCACAGGCATCCTTGTGTTCCCTTTCAATGTAAAAACCCATTTTACTTGAGCAAAGAGCAACAACCAAAGTTAACAGTCCGCAGGTACCACTGTACTTGCTGCATAGAATGTTTCTGATTTATTAAATTTTAAAAGAAATCTGTTTGAATTCACCTGAGGTGAGAGAGAATGGCAGATTAGCTCTGCCAACATCTTACAGGAATTGCAGGGAGAGCACCTGGAAGATGGGACTGCTTTGATGTCACCATATACAAGATCCCAGCATTAAGGAAAGAAAGGAAAAGTTAGAAACACCTGAAAATAAGATAAAGCCCAGCAGCATTTCTGATTCAGCAAAGCATGAATTTGGCTCATTTGCTTTAGCCAGAGTTTGTACTCTTTGGCTATTTCTTCAGTGAGGGGTTTGTTTTTCATGCAGGAAGACCCTGTGCTGCTGCTGAACCTGATCTGCAAGGACCCTGCTGGCCAGGTGAGTGCTCTCCCATGGCTGAGTCCTGAGACAAGGCACTGCAGGCAGCACTTACTTCCCTCTGCTCTTCCTAATCCTCACACTGGGATGGGCAGATGCCCTTCTCTTTGTGGACAGACATGCTGCTCTCATAGCCACAAGGAGTGCCAAGGCTCTGCCAGTGGGGAGGAGGGGGAAGCAAGCCCACAGTCCTGCCCCAGGACATGGGCTGGCTGCAAACCCCAGCCCCATCCAGCCCCCATCCTTACACCATCCCCTCTGGTCACTCTGCAAAGCAGGATCAGCCCCAACAGTCTGTTTTTGTCTTTGATTCTTTGATTTGTCCATTCTGCAGAGCGAGTCCTTGGAAATCCTAGTCACCATTCTCAACGAGAACGATAACTGTCCCGTGTTTCCACAGCCAGACATCAACAGGGTTGTCCCAGAGGTAAGGGGTTTTGGGAAGGGAAGAGGGCACTGCTCACTAAGTGCTGTGGGACTGAGGGAAGGTCAGCAGGGAGAGGACTTCAATCCATTTCGCACAGACAATAACTACAATACTGTGTTTTTTCAGGATACAGAAGTGGACACAGCCATTGTAGCCCGTGAAGAAGTAACTGCTACTGATGCTGACCTGGACACCATCTACTATGAACTCACTACCACAGTGCAGGTGAGCAGCTCTGGGGACAAACAGTAGCTCTGGACAAGCTGGATTCAGAAGAGCCTCAGCTTTGAGGAGAAGCTGCATTTAGCTCACTCAACTTTTACAAAACCCAAACATTGATTTGATTAGCAGAACAGAGCCATCAATGCTGCAGGTATTGAATTCTCTTATGGCTCACACTTTTAATGCACTGTACAGATTAAACTTTCATCTAGAAAGTTCAGAGCCATAATGATTCAGGGAAGTCTTGCTGGTGTGATCTGAAAACATATCAGGAGACTTTGTACCTCAGGGAGCTCAGAACTGCGCTGAGTCTGATGGGGAAGGCAGTCCTTGCCCTAGCTGCCAACAGCAGCACAGGAAATGGATTGTGCACACAGTTAAACCAATGCCAGTCTAGAGTGTAAGGGCTGGCTATAAACTAAAATCAAAACTAAATTCAAGAGAAAAACCAAATGTATCTTTGCATTTTTGAAAAGCGTTGTGGAGAGAGCAAATAGTGCCTCTGTTACCTCTATATCCCTAGGGAATTTAAGTTTCTGTGAACAGAAACCACCAGTTTTTCAGTTCTTGGATCAGACTTTGCATTCATATTGGTGTAAATCCAGAGGGATAGAAATTCAAAGGCATAAGATTAAAGGAGAACCAAAGCAAATGCAGAAGGGTATAGAGTAAAATGCAATGCATGTTACTTCAGCTCGGCTTTACAGTTTCTTTCAAAGTCCAGTTGTGTAAGGCTAAGGCAGGTGATCCTGCCAACTCTCAAAGGCTGAGCCATCTTTGACCTTTTTTGTGCATGGAAGTGAAATTGTTGGCTATTAGGGACCCAAAATCAAGGATTGTTGGCAACTTGCTAAATATAGGAAATAATGTAATAGATTTCATCTAGAAGCTGCTGAGCAAGTGGGCAGTCAAAGCAGGAGGTCTGTGAGAGGAAATTCACAAGAACAAACCTTTATGACAAGCCAGACAACTCCAGTGTGCAGTACCAAAAATTAAGTAGATCAGACATTCCTACAGTGCCCCTCATCCAAGGTCCTCAGGATTAAAGGTCCAGCTGGGATGACAAAGACAGCAATGAGTAGGATTTGGAATGTGTCTGTTATTGAGTCTGCTATAGGAATTTTCCTTTTCCCTTACCAGAACACAGATGGTTATTTTGCCATAAGAGGAGTTAACAACCCAGAAATTTATTTACAAACAGCATTGGACTATGACAAATTTAATTTGACAACATTGCTCTTGTATGCGAGGGTAAGTAGTTTGGGAAAAACAGAAGGCTTCGTTTGCATGGTCCCTCTTACCTGAAGGATGAGTCTGGATGGGACATCCCTGAGGTAACAGGAGGGAGGGTGGGGCCAGGGGGGGGGCTGGGGGATTGCATTCAGAGCAGCCTTTCCCTCTCCATAATTTGAATGACAGACCTGCAGTCAGCCCACTTCTGTCAGCAGAAAAAGATAACCTACTGCTTTAGCTACTCTCACATAAACTTCTAATTAAACAGAATGGAGTAACAATGGCTAAAGGGCCCCAGTCCACTGCTTTTGTGCAGATGGGCCCTTGTTTTGGCAGTGAAACTTTTGTCTCACGTGTGTGCTTTGCCCTGGGGGCAGGACAGGCCTGTGAACAGTCCTGAACAGAACAACACAGCCACTGCAACAATAACCATCACCATCAAGCAGAGTGACACCCGGGCACCCTGGTTCCTGCCCTGCACCCAGGTCCACAATGACACCAGTGTCTGCATCAGCAGCCCCTACTCCGGCAGGGTCAACATCTCTGAGATATCGGTGAGCAGGAGGGTTCAGACAGTGCCCCTGGTGCTGTTCCCAGTGGGAAGCACTGAATCATTTCCATGAGCTTGTGCTGGTCTCCAGTATAATTCAGATGATTCAGCAGAACAGGGAGTCTTCATCATCTTCAGTCCCCACCCCAAGCAGCACTGCTTGTCTCTGCTCGTACAGCACATCACTGGAGAGGCAAGAACTGGAACACCACCTCAAGGCTCTCTCACCTCTGCCCTGTCACAGACACCTCCCAGCAATAAATCCCATTCTGTCCAGGCAGAGCCATGGGATGTGCTGTGGGCTGGGAGAGCTCCAGTTGCTGACCTGGCCCTGCCTTGTGGTGTGTGATTGTTTGTTCTGCTGTTGCAGACAGACCCGCTCCTCCTGCAGCCAGGACCCATCTATGCTGTCGACCCTGACTACACCATCAGCGACAGGATCGTGTACAGTATTGTTGGAGGTGGGTAGACCTTGTCACCTTCCACAAGGGACATTGCTCATGTCTACTGTGGTACCTGCCAAGAGGGAGGGCCTGGGATTTGCCCCTCTGTTTCTGCCACAGAAATATAACTAGAGCCACAGAACACTGTTGTAGAAGAAACGGAGTGTACAGAGAGGAAGAAAAAAAATAATTACAGTCCCATAAACTGATCTCAATGAAATCTGTTTCAAAAAGATTTTGGTTTTTTGTGAGATGAGACATGTTTTGTTTTTAAGCTTTAAGATGTGATTTTGTCAATCTGATCATGCTACTTCCATGCAGTGTTTGAGCTGTACCTAAAATTCTCACATTATCAGCCTAATTTCTATTCATTACCCAGAATTATGTTTTTATTCCCCAGCACATTGCCACTATCTCATCTGCCCTGTTTTAGTCTTGATTCCAAAAGAATCAAGGCAAAGATCAAATTGGTCAAGTGAAGTGTTCCTCTCCCTTTACCTATTATGCCTCATGGCAGCACAGTTGTGAATATCCTCCTGATACTAATTGTATTAAAGAACATTAAATTCCTCTGGCATTTGGATGGAGTGTAGCCTCCCTCCCCACAGTCAGTGATTCAGATCCTTGTCAAGAGAGAGCCCAAAATGTCTCAGGGTGAGGAAGAGAACTAAAAATTCTGCTTATCTTACATGTATCCAACATAGGTACTTCTATGATTCCCATACAGATGTAGGAATCTGATTTCTACCTGTACATAAATACAAGGTTTGTGTCTAGACTCCCTTTGTAATCAGTAGAGAGAAATAAGCATTCCCAGAGCAGCCTGGGAACTGGATGGAGATTTTCAGTCCTCCAATTGCACCAGAGGCTCTGGGCATTTACCATACTTCAGACTGGCAATCTGTGAGCCTAGGGACTGGAAATGCAAAGTTTTGCTGTTCTACCTCATTTAATTGGGTTCACACATATCTAATGCATCCCTCTGCATTCCTGGCCAGCACTCCCAGTCTTTGGAGCAGCCAGACAGGCAAGGAAAACAGCATTTTTGAGGGTATTTTCAATAAGACGTGGAAGAATGAGTCTGTGAGCTCCAGGTCGCTTTATGAAGGAATTTGATGGTTGAATGGTCTTTGCATTTTCTCTAGGGAATACAAACAAAGTCTTCTCAGTGGATGCAGACACAGGCAATCTAACCATGAACAAAATTGTGACTTCCCCAGATTCCTTTTTGTTGCAAGTTATGGTAAGTGATGACGTTACAGTCACCCACCCAGCACAGTTGGATTTCCAGGAAGCAGCAGCCTGGCTGTGACAGGAGTCAGTGGCCTCAAATATAACTCAGTTACTCCCTTTCTTTGGAAGGGCCCAGTTTGACCTATGTCCTGCACCAACCCACAAGCAAAGCTCCTGCAGCAGTTGAGAGTTTCCCCTCAGGTGTGGGTGGTGACAGCAAAGGAAATTCACGCTGGGCATGTTCTGCTGAGTTGGGAATTGCAATGGGCTTCGGATCAAGCCTGTCCTTTCATATTTCATCAGGGGCAGAAATCTGACATCTCTTTCTCTCCAGGCCACCCAGGTCAGCAACAGAAGGAAATATTCTGTAGCCACTGTAGAGATCAAGGTCATAAATAAAAGCAATTTTCCACCCTACTTTGAGAAGGGGGCCTACAACGGGATGGTGTTTGTTGGGCAGCCTCAGAGAAGCTTCGTCTACCAAGCTGGAGATCCTTCCACCCCCCTGGTGATAACGGCAATGGATCAGGATTTCCCTGATGTAAGAAACCTAAAGTGCTCTGTGATCTGTCTCACTGCTTCAGGCTTAAAGCAGGATCAGGAAACACGAGGGAGGGGAGGTTTGGAGAGGCAAACACATTTTGTCCTCTAGTGTTCCATGTTATATCCCTTGGAAATTGCACACATACCAGAACCACTTATGGTGCAATGTAATGGGGAGAAGTTGCTGGACTCCCCTCTTCCAAAGCCAGTCCCACACACATCACTTGCATAGGTATGTTTTGCTTGGACAAGTACTAAAGTTTCCAACACAACCTAGATTAAGACTTGGAATTTTTATTTTTTTAATGTTTTTGTGATATGTTCTTGGCCTCTGAGCAACAAGGCGAATGCAGTTGAGTTCAGCCTTTCTCACCTGCTCAGCCCAGGTTTATTTATTACTCTACGCACCTGCTCATACCTCAGGTGTTTTGGACAAATCCTGCCAAGGGGTTGTTGGGAAGATGCATGTGAAGCACAGTGTGGTTTGATCACCCACTCTCTGGCCTTTCAGAAAGTCAACCCCAACATTGAGTACTATCTCAAAAACAGCACTGATTTCATCGCAACCAGGGATGGGCTCATCCTGACCAACAAAGTGCTGGAGTCCTCAGGAACTGTGACCATCGAGGTAGGGCACCTTTCTTGGGCATTTTGTCAAGGGTGTGGAAAGGGGGAATTCAAATCCTCTTTTTGTTTGGGTCAAAGAAGCAGGCAATAACTTTAGCCTTGTAAGAGGCTGGATGTTGCCTTTGTCCCATGCCTGCCTAAGGCAGGGGGGACAGTGCCTGGCACAGTGCCGTGTCCCATGGGGCTGTCTGAACCAGCCTGGCCACAGCACTGCTGGAGCTCCGTGGGCAGGCACAGAGAGGTGCCAACATCTGCTGCTTCTGCCCCACACTGCCTTAGAACCTGTGCTCTGCCCTGTTCTGGGAGCTGAACACAGAGCGGGGATGTGGTTCAGCTCATCCACTCCCAGGGCAGGGAATCTTCAGAGCTCTTGTTCCCCTGTGACCAGGCTGTCCAGCCACAGTGAATGGCGGTGGTGAGGCTAGGGACAAGGTACTTTCATCTCAAAGGGCCCCCCACAGACTTTGAGAGCGAGCTGGAGATCTGGAAGTCCCTAAGCCATCTCTTTCCCATGTTCCCATAGGCTGTTGGAAAAGATGTGTTGAGCCTGCAGGAGGCAAGCACCATAATTGTGGTGGAGGTCATCCTTGCCACAGGTAGGTGGGTTGGGGGTCTCTGTTTTCTGCTCTGGGGAGTCTTTTTTATTTCTGTGGTAAACCAGCCATAATTGGTCACCTGCTGAAGTCTGTGGGCCTGGGCTGAGGTCAATCCCAACCCCACAGGAGGTTCTGTGGTGGCTTTAAGAGGGAAAACACCCCAACAACATTCTCACAGCATAGTCATCACATGTCTTGAAAAGCCTCCTGAGACTTTAGTGGTGCTGTGTATTGGAGTGTCTTTTCTTCTTGTTCCAAAGCTAAAACTGGGATTGGTTCATGCTGGGAAATAACCCAAGATGTATTTTCATGGCAAAGCTGACCTCGGTACATCACTGCTCCTTTTTAGCCAAACACAGAGAAAACTGCAATGTTCTTGCCTGTCTGAGACAGGGCAGAGAGCAGCTGGCACACCCCAAAGCCAGGCTTGCCCAGGAACCAAGGCTTCTCTGCTCAGGTCAGGTCAGGTCAGGGTCTTTTACATTAGGATTTTATGGTCTTACAGGAGAAACGGCCCATGAGTAATAGGAGAGGCATGAGGCTTCATATATAACCCTCTGGCTACTGTTTAACCTTGTCAATGTGAAAACACTGCTGAGAAATTACTCTTAAATTCGTCTTATAAGTAAATTAGGATTGAAGTTCATTAAACTTCTTATGCTTTGAGTTAGATAACCAATAGAATGAATTTTTATCTCAGGATAGGCAGATAATGCCCAGACTCCACTGGATTCTACACAATGATGTGTGATTGAAGTTCTATCACTTCACCCTCTGGTCACCACCATTGTGGGGTGGGAAAAACAAGTGGGTTCCTGGGTCTAAATTTGGATTCCCTAAAGGCAGTGCCACTTCACAGATAAAAACCACTGAAACCCCATTTAAGGTCACAGCCCAGCATAACTAGTCCATGTGTGAGCTCACAGAATTACAAATGCTCCAAGCATGTGTCAACACTTCTGGGCAATTTAGAAATGTTGCTCTTGCTGCTTAAGCCACACAAAGCAATAGTGCTGTCAAATATGCAGAATGACAGAGCTCTGTGACTCCCTGTGGACTGTGGCTCCTCAGGAGACAGGATTAAGCAGCAAAAAATTCCCTGAGGTCCTAAATCCTTGCCAAGGTGTTAATGATAAACTGAAGATGCAATCAAATGCAGAGGGAATACTCCAATTCCATTATAATAAACAGGTCAGCAGGAGAACAAATCCTTGTTTCATTAATCATTAATGACAGTCATTTTGACTATACAATGAAACTGGAGAAATTAAAGAAGCCCACCTCCACCATCACCAAGCAAAGCTGGGAATGATACTGCCTTTCCACTCTGGTGTCAATCTCTGTACAAGTATCTGACACTGACCAGTGGCTGGAAGCAGAAGCTGCCCCTGAGCAGACTGGGCAAAATTGCTACAGCTACAAAAGGGCAAGAAAGGTTTTCTTGTCCTGGGGACTTTCTTATGCTTTTCCTATTTCCTATTCTGTTTTTTTGTTTCTTGTTTTGATGTGCTCATCTGTATTGGAGGGGATGTTCCAGATGGAAGGAAGTTTTGCATTTTCATACACAGACATACTATCAAACCTCACTTTTGCATTCTGGTTTAAAAGGGTGAAGTGGGAAAAGCAAAGAACTAAATAACTTTATTCCATGTAGTATCTGCTTGCCTGATGCAGTCAGGTATTTATTAACTTAGTTAAATCACGGGGTAAAAGTCACTGTCTTGTCAATGGCTGCTATTTCCGCTTCATGGAATTTATTGGAAACGACAATATTCCATGTAATTAAAAAAGAAGCCCTCTGCTTTTAGAACAGAAAAAAAAAATATTTTCTGTGGTATCAGACACATGACTGTCACATTCTGCAGCATAAGATGCTTCCTTGCCTTTCAGAAATTGATTGGAGCTTCTCCCACAGTGAAGGGTTGTGTTGGAAAATGCTGCCTGCCAGTTTTAGGCTTTGTAACACTGGTTTGTTTTCCTCACAGCTGTAGCCCCCTCTGACAAGATGTACTCTGCTCAGGACATGGCTATCTTAGGGGGCACATTAGCAGCACTGCTGTTAATTGCCTTAGTCTTCCTTGGAGTGCTGGTATGGAAATCCAGTAGATGGTACAGCAAATCTTTCAAATACCTGGTGAAGAAAAAGGTAAGTGCCTTGTTTGTGCCTGAACTTCTAAGAGTTAGAAAGTGGGATCTGAGGAAGCTTTGAAGTATGGATGGGCTGCCCAAGAACGACACATTTGTGTGAAGGTGGTGAATCACTCTCAAGACAAAGTCTGCAGAGGTAACACAACTTTTATGGTGTTTGCTGCTGTTCTTTCTGCCCCTGAGGCTGGAGCTATGTGGTGGATGATGAGCAGACGTGGTAAGGAGAGCACCACAGCTCCATGGAGCACAAAATCTAGGATAAAAGTGGCACACATCAGGGGCTGTCTCTGAAAAACATCTGTTTGTGGTATAAACGACTGTCCATCCTCCATAGTCAAAGGAGAGGAGAGTCCCTTCATATAGAGGAGACTCCATATTCACATAGAGTCCCCTGGGCTCAGACACTTGTCTGACCTCTCAGGTACCATAGGCTGGGCCCGCCAGGAGCCTAGACCTGAGTGCAGAGCACATAGCTCAGGTGGGTACCAAAAGACCCTGAGTGAGGGAAATCCCATTGCAGAATGGGGTGGGTACAAACCACCACGTGTGTGGTGCTGGTGCTCAGCCCTCCTGGAGAATGATCCCTGTTAGCAGAGAAAACTCCAGAAATTGAGCCAATAAATAATGTCTCTTCCAGGGATCTGCAGCTTTCCCTGGCTTCAAATAGGTCTAACTGCAAACCAAGATGAACTGCCTTGAGCAGGAGCTCAGTCACTGTAGTCACACCTTCCCTCCTGCCCCCCATTTCTTTTCCTGTCACTACAGTCACAATGTGTCTCTCCTCCTGTAGTTCTCCAAGGAAATCTCTGAGGGTCACCAGAACAATTATTACCAGGAAGATGAACAGCCAGGTGTGAGCCCCACGCAGCATGAGACATCAGAAACCAGCAGTGTCCAGGCAGAGACCCCTGTGCCAGGGCAGCCAGCATTTGCCTTGCACTTCTCCAGTGCAGAGGAAACAGAGAGTCTCCCAAAGGGTTCCATAGCTTCCACTGTCATTTTTGACCAGGAAGAGGAAGAAAAGGAAGAAAAGGCTGGACAGGAGAAAGAAGTGAAGTCAATCCTCAAAACAGAGAGGCACGTGGCAGATGATGGCTACAAAGCTGTGTGGTTTAAGACTGATGTGGACCCCGAGGCTGGAGAGAGGGTTGAAGTGATTGAGGACAATGCAGCAGATGATGTTAAGGATGATGATGACAGTGACCAAGATGTGCAGAAGAATGAGGAGGAAGAGGAAGAAGATTCTGACACACACAGTCACCACCAAGGGCTGGGAGTGTCCTTTTCCTCAGAGAGCTCATCACCCCCAGCAGCAGAGATGATAGTCAACATGTCTCACACAGGTGCAGGGACAGAGGACACTGAGGTGTAAAGGAAATTGGGTACATACCCCCAAAAATGGAACAATCTCAGTTTCTTTGCTGACATGAAGCCTATCTTTCTGCTCAGGGGAAAACTGGAATGCAGGTGGGTGAGGTTATCTGTCCTGCTTGTCTGAATGCAGCAAATAAGGCCAGAAGATATTACAGCTAATTTAACCCTTTAGTGAGACCTTGGAATATCACATAGGATTTTCAGGGTGAAGCGATTCATCTTTCCAGCTTCCTGCCTGTTCCTCCTAGGTCCCTTGACATCACATTTCCTAAACTGGCTGCAGGTACAGCAGAGCTGCAGCTGACCTGGTCTGGCAGCAGTGAGCCCAGCTCACAGGAGCAGTCAAGTTGCACAGTCCAGTGTTGTTTGGTTTTTCCCTTTAGGGTATTGCAAACGGGTGTCAGCAAGTCCCTCTGAGCCTGCAGGTGCTCCTGTGACTATGCAGGAGCTGACTTCAGTGCTTGGCTCTGCTCTGTTCTCCTTGCACAAACAACTGGAATGTGCCACCAGGCCCTTGTCCTGCCAGCCAGGAGGTTCCATGCTCAGGACCTGCTGTTTCCTGTCACTGGTAAACAAGGACTGATCACATTAAGGACTTTGTCATCAAATTTCTATGTCATATACCCACTAATTGTGCAGTACTTTAGCTGTCGATATGCTATCTGTCAGGCAAAAGAGCTCCTGAGATACTGTCTTCAAGTGCCAAGTCAGTACTCTGTTTCCAGGTAGCAGAGAGAAGGAAATATTTGATGCTCTTGTCTAGGTTTGCACCTCCCATCAAACAATCTCTTCCCCAGCTGGCAGCCAAAAGCTAGGCTGGTTTCCACCAGCTGAGAACACGGCTGTGTGCATTTTCATCTTCTGATCATCAGGACAAGATTTGTGCTGCTCCTGGAGAAAGAAACCAAAGAGTGACTGCTGGGATCTGCAGGAACATCAGAGCACATGTGATTCCCACTGAGGCTTTCATCCTCTTGGGCCATATCCTCTTGTCCCTATCCCAGCATTTCCATGCTCAGTCCTGCTCTCCTCTCTCTGAGGAATGCTGGCCTGGCCTCCTGGACTTCAGGAGCCGTGTTTGTGCTGAAGATCAAGCCCAGCACGTGGTTAACTTTCCTACTTCCTGCAGCAAAGCTGTTTGCCCAGGAATTACAGTGTGGTAGTAAAGGGTGGGGACTGCAGCCAGTGTTTGCCATATAAAGAATCCTTCCAGCAGCTTTGGGATATCTCCAAGAAGCATTTTCCACAGGATTTTGAGAACTCTCTGGCAGCTGCTCACTGCTGACCCAAAATCTCTGGCCACCAGCAAGGCTGAGGGTTGATGCTGCTTGTGGGAGGGTTGCTGATGTGGGGAGAAGTTGGAGTGCTTCTCCCCTGCTCCGTTTCCTTGGTGGCTGTGTCATGTGTGATCCATTCCTGCCAGCGCTCTGCTGTCTATCTGCCTTCCCTCTGCTGCTGTGTACTCTGGATTTCTGCTGGCACACTGATTTATGAGCTCCCTACAACTGCAATCCATGCTCAGCTCTTGGTGCTTTCCTTCCCCTTACCAGTGTGCTTCCCATGCTCTTGGAATGGGACTGGGCCCATCAAAACAGTCTTTGTTTTCTCCCAGGTCTCATCAGGACATACAGCCACGGGATTTGGTGTTTTTCAGGGTTATGAGTGTTTAATTTCAAAGGAGATGATGTTTGGTAAATATGGTGTCTATGGAAGTGGTGGTTGTTGTGAAGAGAAGCACAATAATAAAACTTGGCAGCAGGCAGAGCTCAGCTGCTTCCAGCTATTGCCTGTTAAAGCCTCCAGATCCTGTGTTCTTGACTCCTGTCTTTTTGGGAAGAAATTAAGAAAAATGTGTAAGGAATGAGAAGAAAAATTAACGTTTTAAATTCAAGTCCATGTGAGCTTGCACGGGTTGGTTTGTCTGCTGTGGCTGTGAAGGGTGACAGAGTTTTTGCATCCTTGTACAACAATCATGTTAATTTATAAACATCTGCATAAGAAAGGAAAATGTACTGATATAAATGTTTTTAGAAAATTGGATCAGCTTAGAGTGTTTTTTTGATGGCAAATAAATATCTACATACTTTGAAGGTCTCATCCTTATACTCCAAAGACATTCAAGTGCTTTTGGAAGTTTAACTCTACTGGTAGATATAAGAAATCTCTTTCACCCCATCCCCAGTCAAGCTCTGTTTTTATTTCTGTACCAGCTTAGAATGATACTTTTTTAATAGTAATGCAGAGCTATAAAAAGCTGGTCAGCAAATCTGCATGGGGAGAAAGAGCAGTTTCAGTGTGGCCGTGGTAAGTGTGGATTTGAGGTTTTACAGCTTTGAGCACCCTCTCCTGATGCAACACACACATGGCATGAGCCTGTTTCACCTTCATTTTGGCCTCTAGAAGTAAAGAAGCCTCTCAACTGCCAGGGGAAACTCTAAAACTGAATTGAAACCAGGAGGTGCAAGCAGGGAATTGAAAAAATCAAGTAAATACAGACATTTTACCTGCAGGAAGTAACAGAAACAGAATGAAAAATTCCCAGCTGTCTGAAAATTAATTTTTGCTCAAATTCTGTCCCCATTTAGAACTGAATAACTTCGTTGATTTCATCAAGTGTCATTGGCATAACTGATAGCAAATGCATCCTTTTGCTTTTTTTTTTTTTTTTTGCTTCTGAGGGAAAAATGCTTCTGGCACATGGGTTGCCACAGTGTGGAGGATACTTCTTGGTTTGGTTTTGAAGGGATGGAGGAGAACTGGAGACCTTTCTCTTTGTATGTAGGATAGCAGAATGATCTAGCATCGATCAACTTCCAAATGATAAACAGTCAGAGATAAAAGACCTGTTTTAACCTGATTCCCCTTAAATATTGAGCAGCCTTAGCTCCAAAAGGGATTCTTTATCCTTAAAAAAAAAAAAAAAAAAAAAAAGTCAATTAGATTTTATTCTGGTTTGTGCAATTAATTTTTTTCATTAGTTGCTTGCTGAGTCCTCATGGAAACCCCGCGTCGGTCCTGCGGGCCTGGGACCCGCAGCCCGCCCGGCGGCACCGCCCAGAGACAGCGGCGGCACCCGGAGCCGAGCCGCGGTCCCGGTGCCGCTCGCAGCCCGGCCCGGCCCAGGTGAGAGGGGCGGGGTCGGGAGCGACGGTCCCGGGCGGGGCGGGGCTGGGGCCGGGCGGGAACGGGCACCGGGGCGGCACCGGGCCCGGCTCAGGTGCGCGGGGCGGGGCCGCGGTGATTTAATCCACCGCCATCGCCTCCTGCGCCGTGTGCTCTCTCACAGCTTGCCGGCTGTGCCGCCCGGTCGGGCTCCCCCGGCGGGGCCCGTCCCCGCGTCCTCTGCCTCTCTCCTTCCTCCACTCTTTCCCTTATCCTCCTCCTTCGTGTCCCCCTTAGCTCAGTTTCTTTCTCTCTCCACCCCCCGCACTTCCTCTCCCCCTTTGCCAGCCCCTTCTGCACCCTCTGTCCCTGCTCTCCTGCACATCCCCGTCCCTCCCCACCCTCTTTTCGCCAGCCTCCCTACCCCACTTCACAACCCGATTCCCCTCTCTTCCCCCTGTACCCCTCCTCTCTCCATCATCCCGCTCCCTCACCCACCCCAGCCCCCCTCTCTTCCCCACCTCCTCCCCACATGCTCCGTCTCTCTCCCTTCCCCTCTCCCTCCTTCCCCGCAGCCGCGGGGCTCGGCGCGCCGGAGAATAAAGCCCAGAGGGCCGGAGCCCCCACCCGGGGCCAGGCCCGCTCATACCATGGGCTCATGGCGTGGCTTGGAAGGGACGACGAAAACTCTCTGGACTCGGTTGTCCCATTGCACTGCAAAGAATACGTCCAAAACTGCCTCCTCACCCTCATGGTTTTATGTGTAGTAGATATAATTCGCGCAATTTCTAGTATGATATATGTGATATTGAATATCTGTTGGAGTATACAGGTTTGTATTAAGAGTCCCCCCACCCTCGCAGGAGAAACCTGGTGTGTATTGAAACCAGATTTACAAGTGAAAGGATGTGGCTCGGCCAGGAGATGGGCTGTGTCACGGGGACCCCAGGCGCTGATCACCACGTGAACGACCCGAGATGGATATCGTGGAAATCCTCGGGCAAATACATGTGAATGCAGCCTTCCCATAAATGTCACCAAGGGATTCAACAACTCCAGACACTGAATTGTTCTTCCTCATCACCGAGAAAGAAAATCCTATTAACCTATGGACTCTGAATGGAAGAAAAACTGACTGCCAAAATCTTGGCCTCAGGCGGAATTTTCCCTATAAAAACCGCTTGTGCCAGGATGGAGGTGTGTGGGCATAGAGGAAAACCTCTG
>QUSF01000061.1:1652403-1666113 GCA_003676055.1 Chloebia gouldiae
ATTCTCAAATTTAGGCAATTTGTTAAAGGAATATTTTTTAAATTATTGCAGGAGTTAAAAGGGGAGCGTCAAACATACAAGAATCATTCCTACACCCATCAAATAATTATTAACTGGAAGCTATTCCCTTATCTCTGTGCTTGTTTTGCTTTCTTGGAAGACCCTATGATCGCAGAGTCTCTCAGAGGGATGTACTGGAAGGTTTGCTCTGTCAGAGAGCCAGGGGGGTTTACAACACTTGTCCCTCTGTATCTTTATCCTTTAACCAGCTTTCCCTCCGCCGGCACACCGAGCCCTCCCCTGCAACTCGGATCCGTTCACCGGGACACCGACTCCCTCCATTTCCCCCGGTCGCTCCTGCCCGTTCCCGCGACCCGCTCTGGGCTGTCCCCGTTCCTCCGTCGGGTCTCTCCCCGTTCCCCGCTCACCTCCGAGCCCGGCGCCGCCGCCCCCGGTCTGGCCCCGCTGCTCCCCGGGCTCCGCCATTGCCGCTCCCAGCTCCGCGCCTGCGCTCCCGGCGCAGCGGCCGCGTTTCCTACCGGCAGCGGCCCCGGCCGAGAGTCCGGCGGCCAGTCCCCATCGTTGTCCCGCTCCAGCTCCATGTCCCGGTCCCGGTGTCGGCGGAGCCGCGGGAATCGCTCCGAGCGCCCGGAGCTGCATTACCGTGTGTGCTCACAAGGCGGCAGCACCGAGGGTGTAGGTACCACTGCGCATGCGCAGCGGTTTTAGGGGTGCCAGTCAATCCCAAATCCCGGATTTCGGGTGTTCCAACGGGGGGAGGGAGAAAGAACTCCGCGTACACAGAGCTGTTTCTAGGTTCCTCATACAGATACTATTGTCTAACTTTTTCAAACCCTTTGTTGTTATATTTATATACATAAAACCTTGTATTTTTATTTTCATGCCCCATGGATCCATATTCAGAATTCCTTACAGTCTGAAATCCTGTCTATAACACAGCAGATTTATCTTGAAATAAATAGCAGGGTTTGTATATATAAAAATGAGACTCTTTACACTTTCTACTGTTTAACACACAAATGAATTTTTGGTCATTTTGGGGCTATAACTTCTCTTTTTTGGGGGGATCCCACCTGTTCCCCCCTCATTCTCCACTCACCAGCTCCCCCATCACAGACATTGGGGTGCCCCAAATGACACCATCACCTCGCAGACTTACACACCTCTCTTTTTCCTCACCCCCAAAGAAGGCACAAAACAAGTCCAAGTGCCCTCGCCAGCAGTTCAGTGCTCACATAAGAAACATGTGGACATACTCCCACAAAACAGGGAAAAATCGAGGGCAGGGCAGCTCCCCAAAGTGTTGGAGTCTCCCCAGCTCCTGTCCCACAGTCTGGCAGCTGCCCCATGGCACAGGAAGTGTCCCCAAGGATGGTTTCTCATCTTTCTCCTCAGGCTCCACCACATTCCCGCTCCACTGCAGGCAGAGGACGCCTCAGTTCCAGGTGATGTCTGATCCCTTCCCTAGGCCTTCCCAAACACGGCTGGGCCGTGATGGAATCTGTGCTCCCAGAGCCACCCAGCAGCTCCGGCCCTTGCACTGCTGCTGCACATCTGGCCCGGCCCGGGGAGCTGAAAGAAAGCCTAGAAATTTAAGAGTAAACTGAAGCACAGCCCCAGACCTCACTCACTTGATGGTAAAAGTCTCTGTTTACACATACCCAGGAAAAACAGTCCCTCTGGAAAATCTTGGATTTCCTTTTGCATCAATTGAACTGGCACAGCTGCCAGCTGATGCCATTAAATTTTCCATCCCCAAAACCCTGGTTACCTTTGGCTGTGGGGTTTTTGCTGTCACACTGTCACTGTTAGGAGGGACCTCTGGCCAGCTGCACTGCCCAGGAGAGATGCCTTGGGACTGATGGGAATCTCATCATTTGAAGCAAGGCAGGAATAGGTTAATTCAGAGCAAAGTTCCCTCAAAGTCTTGGGGAAAAAAACTAACACTCCACTGCCTCCATGGCACAGGGGTAGGTTTTAGGTGAGGTGACGACATAGCTTGCACATCCTAGTGCAGATGAGAATCCCTGCACAAGGGTTTTCCAGCTACTCCGGGGGCTGGAGCCAGCAAGAACATGCCCAATGGTGTTTCTGTTATCCTTTCACCCCCTACTCCTGGCATTATCCTGCCCAAAAAACACAGGCACCTATGGTCCCTATGCCTCCTTCATAGCTGTCACTTCAGCCTCCTCCCAGGCAGAAGTGTCCTGCAAAGAGGAACTCAGGAGCAAAACCAGGGGAAGTGAATCTGTCTATATGGAAAGACTCACTACTTTCACAGCAGAAACTTCCTTAACTGTTTATTCCCCAAAACTTGCAGCACCTGCCCTGTGCTACTGAGTCCAAAGCCCAGCCAGGCACCAGCTGGGCCGAGCTGGATCAGTACCCTCAGCACCTGGGGCTTAGCATTCCCAAGCAGGAGGTACTGTTCTGGCTGGTGACACTGCAGACCCTAGGGGAAGGAGAGGAGTGGGGCGGAGGAGGCTGCAGAGAGCCCCTGGTGGGGCAGAGGGAGAGACAGACACCTTCCTGCTCCCCACCCCCTCATCTCAGTTTCCACTTTGTCATTTCTCACATGCCTCAGTTCTCACTTCTCCTTTCCCTTTTGTCAATTCCCTCAGCCAGTTCATTTTCCCCACTCCAGTCCCTCCGCTCCAACTGGTGAGGGTCCAGCACCAGCTTGGCCATGGGCTGGGGGCTCTGGGGGGCCTTGCTCACCTGGGCACTGCTGGCATGGGTGACAGGGGCTGAGCAGTCCCAGGAACTTTTGTCCTTTTCAGGGTTTGGGGTGTGCAGCAAGACCTTGAAGCTCTCACGTCTGGAAGTTCTGCCAGGAGGGGGCTGGGATAACCTCAGGAATTTGGATATGGGCAGAGTCTTCAACCTGGGCTACTCACAGTGCAAGACCACAGAAGATGGATCTTACCTCATCCCAGACGAGATCTTCACTATCCCCCGCAAGCAGAGCAACCTGGACATCAACTCTGAGATCATCGAGTCCTGGAAGGATTACCAGAGCATCACCTCTGCCTCCATCAACCTGGAGCTGTCCCTCTTCTCCGCCATCAATGGCAAATTCTCCAGTGACTTCCACCGCACCAAGACCCACCAGGTGAGAGACAAGGCTGTCACTACCCGGGTGCAAGTCAGGAACCTGGTTTACACTGCCAAGATCAACCCCGAGGCGGCCCTGGACAAGGCCTTCAAGCAGCAGCTGCTGACCATTGCCAGCCACCTGGAGAACAACCAGACCCAGATGGCCGATTTTCTGGCCGAGGTGCTGGTGCTCAACTACGGCACCCATACCATCACCTCTGTGGATGCAGGAGCCACCTTGGTGCAGGAGGACCAGATCAAGGCCACCTTCCTGAAGGACAGCTGGGCCACCCGGAACACTGTCACTGCCTCAGCCGGCACGGCCTTCCACAGCATTGTCAATGTGGGAACCAAGGAATCCCTGGACGTCGGCTCAGGCTTCACCAAGCAGTACCTGGACAACCGCACCAACTCCAGGGTGGAGAGCATCGGTGGGACCCCTTTTTACCCAGGCATCACCCTGAAGACGTGGCAGGAGAGGATTCAAAACCAGCTGGTGTCCCTGGACCGCTCGGGGCTGCCCCTGTATTTCTTCATCAAGCCCAGCATGGTGCCGGAGCTGCCGGTGCCCACGGTGCGCAGGGTGGCCCGGTGCGTGGAGCTCGCCATCCGCCGCTACTACACCTTCAACACCATCCCGGGCTGCACCGACGCCTCCTCGCCCAATTTCAACTTCCACGCCAACACCGACGACGGCTCCTGCCAGGGCACCATGGCCAACTTCACCTTCGGGGGAGTGTTCCAGGAGTGTGTCGGCCTGGGCGGTCCCGACACGGGCGCACTGTGCGCACGGCTGGAGCAGAGGAACCCCCTCACTGGGGCCTTCTCCTGCCCTGCCACCTACACCCCGGTGCTGCTGGGTGTGCAGGAGCGGGAGGAGGGTCACAGCCACCTGGAGTGCCACAACAAGTGCACCCTGGGCATCTTCTGCCACCACAAGTGCCAGGACGTTTTCTGGCTCTCCCGGGTGCAGTTCAGTGCCTACTGGTGTGCCGCGAGCGGGCCGGTGGCTCCAAACTTGGGATACCTCTTTGGGGGACTGTTCAGCACCCACGGCACCAACCCCATCACCGGAGCCCAGTCCTGTCCCTCGGGGTACTTCCCACTGAAGCTCTTCGGCGAGCTCAGAGTATGCGTGAGCCAGGATTACGAGGAAGGGGCCGAGTACGCCGTGCCCTTCGGGGGCTTCTTCAGCTGCCAGGCAGGGAACCCCCTAGCTGGGCAGCACCAGGGCACAGCTGAGGACCCCCACGCCAAGGGCTGTCCCCCGGGCTTCAGCCAGCACCTGGCACTCATCAGCGACAGCTGCCAGGTGCAGTTCTGCGTCCAGGCCGGGCTCCTCACTAGGGGCTCACTGCCGCCCGCCCGCCTGCCCCCCTTCACCCAGCCCCCGGCCAACCTGCCGGCCGTGGACACGCTGCTGGTGCGGGACGGGGACAGCACCTGGGTGAGGGACAGCCAGAGCCACGTGTGGCGGCTGGCTCGGCCAGACGAGGTCCAGCACGTGGCCGAAATGGTCAGGGACCGGGGGCTGTCAGGGGGAGAGGTGGCTGGAGTCACCGTGGCCGTGCTGGCTGGGCTGGCCACCGGCCTGGGGACAGCCTGGTATGCCCACCGGCGCTACAGGGCCAAGGGGTACCGCGAGCTGGGCACAAGGGACAGCCCGGCCCCCGCCAGCCCCGAGCACAGCACGGTGCTGAGCGTGGGCCAGGGGTACCAGCAGGAGCTGGAGGGGACGGTGCCCTGAGTGCCCCCACCCCTCGTGCCCTAAATCCCCAAACCCCTGGGAAAAGGAAGGAGCGGAGAGGGCTATATCCCAAATCCTGCATGCTGCAAGCTGCAACCCCTGTCTCCATGTATATCTATCGGGATAGATATACACACGCATGCAGAGAGGCATGGAGCAGTTTTTATTTCAGCCAGCAACTCATCATGTAGTCAACAGAGCATTAAAAAAAGGAAAAAAAGTCACGTTGTGGAAAGACTTACTCACAGTAAGAGCCATCGGGCTGGCACCGCGGAGGTGGGGGACCCTCCCCCCTCTCACCCAGAAGGTTTTGCATAGCTCCAGACAGGCTTTGTCTGCACTGGGGAAAACCCAGGGCATGCAGTGGAGGAGAAATCACACCGCTGAGAGCCACCCAAACAGGGGTGTGTGCCTGGGGAAAGAGGGTTTCTCCCTTGAGGTAGAAGATAACAACCCACGCTGAGGGCGGCTGGGCACAGATCGGTGGAAAGGGACATCAGGGGGACTCGGGGTTCCTGGCCCTGCCCACAGCGCCCCTGGCTTGCCTGGCCACACAGATGACTGACAGAAGACAACGGAGAGCCCAGGTCGTGCAGGGACCGCCAGAGTCCCCTGCTATCCACTTTATTGACCCCCAGCCCCTCCACGGGGTGGCTGCAGGGGTGACAGACCCTCCAGGCCACGGAGAAGAAAAACAGCAACGACAAGAGAACGATGAACAGCAGGATGGACCCCACTTCCACCAGCACAGAGGGCCAGGGAACCCCCAGCAGCCAGCACAGGTGGCTCCGAGAGGCCCCACGAACCCCTGGTTTGGGATGGAAGGGACCCCACAGACTCTCTCATTCCTAACCCCTGCCCTGGGCAGGGACACCTTCCACCAGCCCAGGGCTCTCCAAGGCCCAGTAACCCCAGGGGGCTGACATGGACCCCCAGAGCCTTGGAACACACTTCCCCTACCCCCATCACCCACACTCTCCTACCCACACCACCCTCCTGGCCCAGCCCATGCCAACCCCTCATCAACCACCTTCCCCTCCAGACCTCCCCAAAGCCTCTCCGGGGGCAGGAAGGGGGACACTTCTTACCCCACCTGCCCCATGAGGACCCACAAGTGACAGCCCTCCCACGGGGCAGAGCCCTGTTGGGGTGGGGGGCCTCACAGCCCCTGTCCCAACCCCAAGCACCACTGTGCCCAGCCCCAGCTCGGCTGCAGCACCACGTTCTCCCAGGCTGCCTCCCCAAATGCCCTCCTATATGTACATATATACGACAAAACCCCAAAACACGAGGTATATAGAAATTCCAACGTGGGGACGCCCCCATACGAACAGTTCAAGGAACCCACTGCGGGGGGGTGGGATGTCATTGTCCCCCCATACACTTCCTACCACTCACCAGCCCCTCCCTGGCATGCAGAGGCAGGGGCAGCCCAGACTCAGGGACCGTGCAGGGCACAGCTCAGACACAGCCAAGAGGAGCAGGGGGCAGGGCTGGGGGGGAGCTGAGGCAGCCCAGGGCCCCCCAACCTCCATAGACACAGGAGACCAGTGGGGAGGTACCGGACAGAACAAACAAACAAACGTCAGAGGGATGAGGCAGAGCAAGGGAGATTCCCGTGGCCCCAGCTCCCACCCCAAGCCAGATCCCAGCCTCAAGTGAGTGGCAGGGGTGTTGGGTCAGGCTGGGACTGGCACAGATGAGGAGAGAGGGGAGTCTGGCACCCCCCAAGCCCTCAGCACAGTGGCAGCGATGACAGGACACTATCCAGAGGGGTGGCCAAGACAGCCTGAAGCCCCACGGCTGTGTGTGAGGATGTTCCTGCCCTGCAGGAGTGAAGGGGATGGCCAAAAGGACCCTCTCCCACATTCCCAGCCAGCCTGGGGCACTGTGTGGCTACCACTGGGAGCAGGGGGCTCCAGGTGTGCCCTGAAAAGCCCCCAGGCAAGTATCTCCAGCAGCTTTATCCTGGTGGGTGCCAGCACAGGCAACCCTTTCCTTGCCTCCTCGCCACGGTCTCAGTCCTTCTCCTGCACCAGGCTCTCCTCCGTGATGCCCTGGGCTGCCAGCTCAGCCAGGACATTGTCCAGGTAGTTGATGTCGGGGTAGCCGTGGCCAGTGAGGTTGGAGCCAAACTCTGTCTTGTGGTGGATCTCATTCCAGATCACCGTGTCCGACTCACCCGTGGTGCTGGAGGTCCCGATGGCAAAGATCAGGCGCCGGTCCCAGGCCACCAACAGCAACTTCAGTACCTGTGGAGGCCAGGAATGGGGCAGGCAGCAAAGCAAGCACGGCAATGTGGGCAGCCCACAGGCAAGGCCTCCTGGAGCACCCCAGCACCGCCTCCTGGCCCAGCCAGAACAGAGGGACCAGGTTGCTGAGCCTGTATGGGAAGGTCACAGGACGCCTGCAGAGCCTGCTGGATGGGCTGTGGAGAAAACCTCCACCCACATTCCCCTGCTTGAGCCATGTTTGCTTTTCCCACCCTGGCACACCTGGGCCAGCTCACCTTCCTGCCCTTCTCACTGTCTGGCAGGTAGCAGTGCCGGGGGAAGCCACGGGCTGTGAAGCTCTTCCCAGGGTTTGGATGCTCTGGTCCCTGCAATGTGGAGGGGAAAAGAAAACCCTTCTGGAGCTCAAAAACAATCTCTCGGCACAGGGGCAGCTCCCCAAGCCGTGGGGGGCACTAATGGCCACCATCCCCCTGCCACCAAGCAGACAGGGATATAGCACTTTCATGCAGATACACCCCAGACTTCCCACAACGTCCTTATGGACAAGCAGCTCCAGAGTCAAGGCACAAGTTGCAGTGGGACCTGGGGCTGGTACAGCTGTGACAGGGGCTGCCAACCACCCCGGGTGGCCCCCCCAGACCCACCTGCACCCCCGGGGGGATGTTGTAGATGATGCGAATCGTTTTGCAGTCGGCATGGCCGGGCAGCGCGTGGGGGATGATGTGATATTCCATCTTCCCGGGAGGCTGCGTCCCTGTCTTCACCCCATAGATGGTTTTGCAGGTGGGACACTGCAGACTCCCATCCTGAGAGTGGAAAAGGGGGGACACAGTGAAACCAGTCTCTGCAGCACCGAGCCATGCCAGGCACTGCCCTGAGCAGAACTGAACATTGTTTTAATCAGGAAAAACCTAATTTTAAAAACTCTCAGGAACTGGGATAGGGCGGGGAGGACTATCTACCCAACTTCAACCAAAAACCTGAGGTCTGCATTTCTCTTCTCCATCAGTTTTCCAGTACTCATTGCTTTCCCTAGCTCTGAATTGGTGGTTTGTTTTGCTTTGTTTTTTCAAAGAGAGAAATACAATAAATATCAAAAATCTCCAAACAATGCATTTTCCAGGGAATGTCAAGCACGAGGGGTATTTGCAAAAACCCTCACATAGTTGGAGAAGCACTGCCTGGCACCAATTCCAGGTAACTCTGCTCAAACATGCAGGGATCAAAGTCCACCCTGGCAAGGCAAACAAGCACAAAAATCTGGGCATAGTGGGGGGAAACACACCCACACAACCCAGAGTTCTGATTTAGCAGTCCCCAAGTGCTTGCTGCTGGTAAAAATTAAACTCTGAGTCAGGGTGGGAGATCTGGAGTCCTCCAGGGCAGCCAGGCTAGAGCTCTGTCCCATGGAGAGCTCGTGGAGCTCAACAGAGGTGGCTGAGCTGGGGGTCCCCGGGATTGCAGGCTCTCACCTTGTTGCCATTGTTGTACATAGCCACCAGGCAGTGGAGGTGGAACGCGTGGCTGCACTTGACCAGCTTCCCCACGAGGTCAGGCTTGATGGCCAGCTGGGGCCCCTTGTAGCCAGAGGGGGCAGAGAGCCGCTCCATGCAGATGGTGCAGTCCTGTGCCAGAGGGGAGGGCAGGGATCAGAGGGATGGGTGCTGATGGGCTGCCCTGCTCTCACCCAGGGACCGGCACCTGGCCCTGGGCCGGGCTGTCACCCTGCAGGGACCGTGCATGCAGCACACAGCCCCTTTTTGGGGACAGGGCAGAGCCATACAGGGGGATGGGATATCCCTGCACGTGGAATCACGTGTGTCCCCAGCCCCTCATCCCAGGGCAAAGCCCCCTGGAATACACTGGCATAGCCCTGCTGCTCCTACCTCATCTGGCGGATGCCGCACTTTCTGCAGGTATTTCTTCAGCACCTCCTCCGGGGTTTTACCTGCGGGAGAGTGAGAAAGGATGGGAGAAACCCACTACCAGGGGCAGCAGAAGGGATGGGGCAGACAGGGGAACCAGGAAGGGCAAGAGGGACAGTCTCTCTTACCTTTCTTGGCCTGTTTCTTGGTGGTCTTGCGGCAGGAGTGGGAGATGCCAGGGATGGACTGGATCTCGCTCTTGCTGACAGGCGGGGGGTGCAGCACCAGCTTGGGGGGCCGGGTCAGGCACACAGGCAGCCCAGCCGCGCTCATGAGGATCCCCGTGATCCCTGCACAAGGAGGTAACAAATGGCACTGAGGAAAACCAGCAACACCCTGCAACCTAGATGCTCCCTAAAACCTGCCCCACTGGGGCTTTGTCCTTACACCCTGAGGCAACCAGCACCCGCTGCAGCCCCATCCTCACCTGCCAGTGCTGGGTTGACGGGGCTGGAGCCAGTGAGGTTCTTCACAGGGACAGTGGGAACCCTGAGGGGAGCCAGCAGACACCACATCAGGACAGGCAGGAGGCACCCACGTCCCCACAGGGCCCAGGGGCTACACAACAGTTGCCTGAGCAACTGCACAGGCCCTGGCTGGAAAAAGAGAATCCCCCGATGGGGCAACGTGCCCCTCCCTGCCCCACCACCGCCTTTTCTCTGGCGCTTTAGAACCCCTGACTGCATCTCCATTCATGGCCCCTTTTTGTCACAGCTCCCCGGGCCAGTCTGTTGTTTCTTTTCCTCTTTTCTCCTACGGCCACGTCACTGCCACAGCTCTTTCCCCCCCCCCCTTGGGGCTCTCTTCCATGGGAAAGTTTCCCAGCAGGTCAGGAGCAGAGGGAAGGGGGAGGATGGAGAGGGAGAGGAAAGGGGCCAGGCTGTGACAGAAGGCTGACGGCACAGCCAGACAAAGGGGAGAAACAGGCCCATTAAATGTCCACCCCATCACAAAAAAATGTCTTTGTAGGGTGGGGGTCTGGAGGGACCCCTTCTCATGGGGCCTGAATGGCTTTTCTTTGGGCCTTTTGCAGTCCCCCACCCAACCCCTGACTCCAAGAGAAAGAGCAGCCCCAGCCTCTTCACTGAGACGCAGGAGCCACCCCATCCATGCTCCAGTCCCCAGGCACCTGTGAAGAAGGCGAGGGGCCCAGCAGAACCCACCTCCCTCCATGGGAGGCTGGGGACCACCAAGGTGTCTCCCACCATGCTCAGGGGTAACAGACTCCTGCAGTGCCCCGGTGAGGGGGAAAAGTCTGTGCTGTCCCTTTCTCCAGCCAGGTGCCCTGTGGGACTCACCCGGAGGCGATGAGCACGCGGGACTGGGCGATGGCCAGGCGCTGCAGGTGGCTGCGGTTCAGGGTGCCGAGGCTGGGCCGGGAACCTTTGCCGCTGCCCACGCTGGGGGGGCTGCCAGAGGCGCCGGCCGAGCTCAGGGCAGGCGTGCTGGCCGCCTGCCGCCGGCCCCCCTGTGGCTTCAGCGAGCCGCGCGCCACGGCCAGGCTGTCCGGTGCCTTCGGCCCTGCCGCGGGCAGCGGGGGCTTGGGGGCAGGCGGGGGCGCGGGGGCAGCTTTGCGGGGCTGCAGGGTGGAGGTGCCGGGGCCACCAGCAGCGGCTTTGACGCTCATGACCAGGAGGCACTGGGGACACGTGCAGGCGGGCACCGGCGGGGCCGCCGCCGCCCCGGGGCTGGCCGGCCATGACTGCGACTTGGGCAGGGTGCCCGACACCAGCGGGTAGACCATGTCGAGGCGGCGGCGGACGCGGCGCTTGCGCTGGGTCTGCCGGTTGATCTGGCCCATGGTGGCGAAGTCGATGACGTAGCAGAAGCCGATGGCACTCAGGTCCACCCAGGGGTGCTGCTTCTCGTAGGCACGCTGGATGGTGATGCCCACGTCCATGTCGTAGGGTGTCCATGTCCCGCTGTCATTCTCCCACTCCCAGACGACTCCCTTGCCCGGCGCCGAGGATGGGTCGTAGTAGCTGCGCCGGACAGGCCGGATGGTGCCTGAGGGAGGGCGACAGATGCCATCAGACCCTGGCGCCAGCACCCACCTGTGGGCAGGCAGCAAAACCACCCCGACCTGTCCCACCGGAGCCATTCCACGCGGGGACAGCACGGCTTTCCGGCTCTGCTGCTGTCCCCGCCCTGCCAGGGGACCGGTGTGCCTCAGTTTCCCCAGAGGGCAGGGAGCCCCACAGCCTGGGGGTGCACCCCCAGTGCAACTGGGCTGAAGGGAAGGTCAGATTTCACTCCCACTGGCCCACAGGCCAAGCATGGAGCCACTCAGCCCTGATGGGGAAACACAGAACCACAAGCCTGGCTGCTCCAGCCTGCTCCCAGGGACCTCCCGCGGGAGCCTGATGAAACCAGGCATAAGGGCACCCGAGTTCTGCAGTGTCTGTCTCCCTCCCAGCTCTAGGCCGGAACACGTGAATAAACGATTTGAGGGGCAGCTCTGAGCCCCAAGCAGTGACACACACAGGGCCTCACACATGTGGGGAGTGGGGCTCGTGCCAGCCCCACCATCTGCAGCTGCCAAACCGGCCCACGATGAAAACCCCAACTGTGGCAACTGATTTTCCTCACAGGGAAAATCCCTGTGAGGCCAAGCTAAGGAGTTTGAGCGGGGCCCTGTGCCCAGCTCCCACTGCCCCATCAGCAAACATTAGGAGTGGGATGAGAGCACAAAGCACCAAGGCTTTGTGCCTTGCATCCTTATTTTGGCTAGGCATTTCCTTTCCCACCACTCCCAATCAACTAGGATGCATTCAAAGCATGGACACACATTTTGAGAACTCCTACAATGAGGAGAAAGGCTTCCTCTTTGGGATGTCTCACAGCAGGGCAGGACTGGGTGTGCATGGTACTGGGGTCCCATCCTGAGTGTGCCACTAATGCCCAGAGGTGTTTGGTAACAGGTGGGACGAGCACCACTGCCTCCAGGTCCTTCTGCAGATCCCCATGGCTCAGCCCAGTGAGAGGAACTCAAGAAAGCACTCAAAGAGAAGCAATAACAAGTCTGCTGCTTCGGCTTTTCACCACGTGTCCTGCAAAGCCTCCAAGAATTTCAGTCCCTTCTCACCCCCACCTCTCTGTGGAGAACAGCCGCCACCACAGGTCCCTCAGGGTAACGAGTGGGATAAGAAGGAAAAGGTGTTTTATCAGCACACTGCTGAAGGGGCATGGGGTGCAGCTACACCCAAACCAAGCCAAGCCAAGCCAAGACACCCGCCCTGTCCTGCCAAGGGGCACCCGGGGCAGAAAAGCCGAGGGGAGCAGGGCAGTGATTTATCCTAATCTGGCGGCAGCATGCGGCATCTGGCGGTCCCCAGGCAGCAGTGTGGGAATGATGTGTGTTCCCCCAGCCCCTCGCCGCCAGCCGGCCTCCCATTCACCAGGGGAAGAAAAGGAACAATAGCTATTCAGGGCCTGCCAGGGTCGCGACCCCCCCAAATCAGAGCTGTTTAATGACCCAAAATACCAACATCCCCAGCAACCCAGGGAGAGACAGAACAATCTCCCTTTCAGTCCTCCATCCTGGGCAACAATACCTCTCAGAAGCTGGCCCCCAGCCACCCTGCTCGCAGAGGTCCCTTGTCCCCACACCCACGGGCAGGGGAGGGTCACCGCCAGCCCCCAGGGCTGCTGGGGGAAGAAGGACAAAGGAGGGTGTCTGGCATTCTGCTGCACCCCAGGGACAATTGCACAGTGGCCATCATGGGGGTATGGGGGTCACAACCCCCCATGTTAATGCCCTGCCATGGGTGCTTGTGCCCCACATCCCAGACAACCCCAGGAGGTGGGGGACAGAGAGCCCCATCACGCTGGGGACCTACCCACCTGCCCGTACCCTCCCTGAGCATCCCTCCACCTGCTTGTGTCCCTGGCCTGGGGCTGCCATCCCCCAGGGCAGGATCCGTCACCCAGGTGCCATTCAGCTCTAGGTCGATGGCGGCTCAGATCCAACACAGAGGGAGCCGGGCACGGCCCTGGGCAGGGTGTGCAGCAGACGGGCTCTCCTGAAGGGAGAAGGACGGGGTGGGTGCGACAGGGCCCGGGGCGGGCAGCACGACCACGGGGGGACCAGGGATGCGCGGGCAGGACCGGGCAGCAAGGGCAGGGCGAGGACCTGGGGATCAGGAGGGAGGACAGGGACGAGCTGCATCGCTCAGGGCGGTGCGGGCTCGGGCACGGCGGGGCCCGGCAGCGCCGCTCGGTGCAGCCCCAGCGGCCCCGGAGCGGGGCACACCGGGACCACCCTCCCGCCCGGCCGCGCGGAGCCGCTGCGGGCGGGAGCGCCGAGCACGGCTGGGCGCGGGGCCGACTCACCGGTGTCCTGGCGGAACTGGTGCATGGACTGCAGGTCGATGATGTAGGGCGCCAGGCGGCTGTCGGCCTGGCCCAGCACCACGCTGCCGCCCGCCCGCGGCCCGGCGCGGGCCACCGCCTCGATGTGGTGGCTGACGGCCGGGCTGTAGGGCCGCCAGCGCCCGTGCTCGTTCAGCCATTCCCACACCACCACGGCCGAGGCCAGCAGCATGGCTCCGCCGCCCCGGCCGCGGCCCCGGCTGGCTGCGCCGCTGCCGCCCGCCCCGGCGGCTCTCGCATGCTCGGCGCGGCGCAGGGCTCTGCCCGCCCCCGCCCGGGGCCGGAGCCGCGCACGGCCGGGCCGCCCCTCGCCCCT
>QUSF01000061.1:1671113-1753018 GCA_003676055.1 Chloebia gouldiae
GCGCGCACCCGCGGCGCCGCTCCCGGCCCGCTCCGCCCGCACCGAGGGCCCCGGGCCGGGGGCGGCACCGCGTCGCGTCACCGCGCCCCGCCCCGCCGGCACCGAGCGACGCGCGGGGGTCGAGGGACCCGTCCCGCTTCTGTCCGGTGACCCCATCCTGCACCCCGGCACCTCCTGCTGTCCCCGTATCCCTGTCCTGCATCCCGGGTCCCCACTGTCCCCAGACCTCCACCCTGCTCCCCTGGGACCCCTCTCAGTGTCCCTGTACCCCTACCCCGCATCCCGAAGACCCTCCCTACCCCGTACCCCTAAGCCAGGAAGCAGGCCGGGGAGCCCCTGGTGTGCACCCATCTTTGTGCGTACCCCCCAGTCCCTGCCTGCCAGCGATGACACTCAGGGTGCTGGTGAGTCTCAGGGAGACTGCTCCATGTGCTGTGAACAGAGAAATGTGGTCCAAGAGCTTCTTTAGGAAGTAGCCCCCTGAGCTGCCCTTGCCTGTGACCCGTGACACACAAAAATTGTTTCAAAGCCCAAAACTGCCTCATGTCTGAAGGGCATGTGGGCTGTAACCCCAGCTCCTGCACCCCAGCTCTCCCAGCTGCCTGTCTGCCTGCCCCAGCTGTGATGTGTGCACCCCTGTGCAACCCTCAGACTGGAGCAGGCAGTACTAGCCCTTCCCTGCAGGACAGAAAAACATTCCTGAGCTTCTTGTTTTACAGAGCCCCATAAGCAGCTTCCCAGGACAGCCCTGAATAGCGGGATATTGGTGACAGACTGGTCTCACCTCCTTTTGTGCTCCTGTGCTCAGACACACCTAACGCTGATTTCCTTGTATATGAAACACCTGGACTTTCCTGGTTCGGGAGAAGTGTACAAATTGCCTGTGTCCCAGGTCTGGCAGCACAGGAAATCCCCCAGTGCATGGTCCACCTCAGCTCGGAGGCAACTCATCCCAAGGCAGGTGGTGAAGCTCCTCTCTGGACAAACCTGTTTCCCAGGCACTGCCCATCCTGCTGAGTGCCTGCCAGTGGCGTTTGTGATGAGAAACCATTAGACAAGATCCAAAAGAGAGGAAAAAACAAAGGGCAGAAAAAGGGGGAACAGGTGGGGGACTGACTGCAGTGATACCAGCTGGTGGGAGCTGTGGTGGGAGAGGATGAGGTGAACCACAAAAGTTCTCCTTTTTCCAGCTCACACTTGGATATACACATGGGGCTACGTTTGAGGCACATTTTCCTGCAAGAATGAGGGGGCTCCTGGCCCTTCCCAGGAAAGTAGCACAGCCACAAAGAGCCACTCCTCTGTGTTTTCACCTGTTCCTTTGAGGCAGATAAATGCAGCCAAGGCTACAACGAGGAAACCCAGGGATATCGTTTCCACTGACTCAGACAAGAGGAAAAGGCTTTCCTGCTATTAAAAAAGGAAAGTGTTGGTGAATATCCACCCACCCCAGCTCCAGCTCAGGATCAAGAAGTTAGAAGCCAGCACTGCAACGCTGGTGTACGACTGTGGGTGAAGCAGTGGGACCAGCACAGTGGGACCAGCACAATGGAATCCCACCAGCCTCTGGGCAAGGAGCAAATCCATTCTCACCCAGCACCAAGGCCTGAGGTCAGGAAGCAGCCCCAGCCAGCTCAAAACCTTTCCAACCCCACAAAGTACGCCCAGCCGCATGTTAAGCCCTAAAAACATTTATTATGTTGAAATTAAACACACCCATGGGTTGCTCTTGGTGGCTCCATGCCTCCTGTAATTTGGGAGTGCAGCCCTCCCTCCCCCTACCACCACAGTTCCCTGTTCCCACCAGCACTACAAATCCCTTCTCTTCCCAAAGCACAAAGCTGGATGGTTTTGGTGGGTTCTCAGTTTGCAGGAGGCCATTGCAGGTGTCCTCAGCAGCACTAGCCACACGGGTACAACTGTCCTCCCCTCAAACTCCTAATTTCTGATTCCAAAATGAACAGCTTCATTTGCCTTCAGCCACCTGGATCAACTTCACTTCAATCCGTGGCAAAGCAAATCCAAGGGCCTCCTGGCACAACGGGAGCTCAGCTGTCGGGCGCCCTTGTCCTCGCCAAATCACTTCACTTGGTGATTCCCTCAGGGCTACAGCTGAAAAATAGCATTAAATCCCAGCCAGCTCCGACGTCACCGCCTCTGCACGGCATGGTGGGGGCTGGCTGGCAGGGAAAGGCTGGGAGCTGGAGCCTCTCGCGGCTCCAGCCAAAAGCATGGAGGTTTGGATTAATGGATTGCTTTTTCCCATTGTTTCTGGGTAGAGTGGCCATTCCTGAGCATGGTGGCTGCTCCACAAATGCAGGTGCACCCAGCTGGCAAGGTAACAGGGAAGGCGTAAGGAAGGTTGCAAAAGCCCAGGGAAATCTCTGGGGCAACACCATTGTCCACCTTTAGTCTCCATTGCTGCTTTCACCCTGGAGTGCAAGCGCAGCACCGAGCTCAGCTCTCTGCCAGCAGCTGATGTGGGAGGATCGGGTTGCAGCCTTGCCCAGCTCCCCAGGATCTCAAGATCATCTCGTACCCGGCCTGTGCTGCCAGAGAAAAGAGGTCTGTTCCCACCTGGTCAGTTGGTGAGGTTCAAGGACACATTCCAGATGTCCCTGCCTACCCCCGGGAAGGTGAGGAGGATGTAAGCACCCGGCCACTGCTGAGCTGGAGGGTGCAAGGGGAGAAGAGCAAGGTGGCTTCAAGCACACAGCAGTGGGCAAGAAAAACACTTGTCAGAAAAGGGACTTGCTTTGACTAATCCTGAAAAAAATAATGGCTATAAATTGTTATTCCCCAGTGCAGGCAAGCATAAAGATTGAAATAATCCAGTCTGAGCTGCAAAGCTGAGAGCAGGCAGTAAGTGGCAATGAAGAAGGTGCAGGTTCTTCCTCTCAGGCATCACCGATAAAAATCCAGACCCCATCAAACCACCCTTGCCCCAGCCCTGTGGCCCTGTGGGGTCAGCAGGATGGCACTGGGGGCTCAGCCTCGGGCTGCTCCTTGTCTCCCAGAGCCCCCGTGCCTGTGCAGACACTGCTGGTGCTGGGGCAGGCACTGTGCCCGGTGCTGTGCCAACCTGCCACCACAAAGCCGCTTTGTGCAGAGCCAGCCGGGCACGTCCCCAGCCTCCTCCCTGCTCTGTGGCCCGTCTCCCCCCTCCTGCCTGTCCTCTCATAGGCCAGGGAAGAAGGCAGGGCCACACCAGGACAGGGAACAACCCCAGTAACCCACCATCTCCTCCTCATCCTCCCACCATCTTCTTCATCCCCAGCTCCTTTGTCTTCCCCATAACCTCCCAGTGAGTCACATCCCCCCAGACCTCTCACCGCACTGCGATCCACCCTTCCCTGGAGTAGGAACTGGTCAGCTCAGCCTCTCTGGTGAGGTTGACTGCCCCAGCTCCCCCAAGAAGTACATCACCCTGGTAGGTCTCCCAGCCCTTTTATTCTCATGGCAGCCAGCAGCCATCACATCCAGTCGGCAGGAGAACCATAGCGCAGGAAGCTGTGAAACACCCCAGGACTCCACAGGATGAACAATGTGGTTGGGGCTGTTAGACTCTCCCACGCCATTCCCAGTCCTAAAATAAGCCCTGCAGGCACTAACCTCCTTGCAGAGGGGCTTCTGAATCACAGCTAAAAGATCCTCTCCATTATTATGTCCAAACAATTAAGAATTTCCCCTCCTGATTGCTTCCCGCCCTCCCCAAAAAGCCCCAAGCAGTTAGAGCAGAAATTCAATGAGAAGCCAACCAAGCTGGGCAGGAGAGTCCACATGCAGGAGGCCAAACCTTGTGCCTTGCAGCTGTGGGGCAGGTCCCAAGACTCCTTTCACCAGATGATGCTTTTCTGTCCCTTGGCTCCTGCCCTGCATCCACAAGAGCCCCAAGGCAACATCTGCCTATCACAGGCAGCATCCATATTCCAAAGAGAAGGGCAGTGGTGCTGCTCAAGCCTCTAGGCCCTGGGGCGAGCAGCAAAGCTGCTTCTTGAGGGTACTCCAACTGCCCATCAGGAAAAGCCCAAGGGCCCTTGAGGATCCCTGGTGCCTCCAGGGTAGACTGCATCCTGTGCCTTGGTTTCCCCACAGGGAGCAGCATTAAAAGCATGGTGATTAAAAACATGGTCCCTCTCCTCCACGTCCCCTCCTTCACTCTCAGCTGCCCTCTGAGAGGGTGGGCAAGGAGCCTCTGAGGCACCCAACACCCCCCACCCTGTGCTTGCCTTCAGGGGCTCTCGGCCAGGCCGGGGGCTGCGCCGGCAGCCGAGCTGGGTTTGCCGAGCTGCCGCAGGTCCCGCACGGACCTCACGGCCCACTGGGCGAGCTCCCGCAGCACGCCCAGGCCCCGCAGTTTCTGCTCGAAGAGGCTGAGGCGCGGTGGCGACGGGGGCCCGTCCTCCTCCTCGCTGGGGATCCCGCGGCTCTCCAGCCGCAGCAGCTCCTCGAGGTGGTAGGCGAAGGCTGAGACCTGCAGCAGGACAGCCGCCAGCGCCCGGCCCAGGCCCGCATCGGCTTCGCCCAGCTGCTCCCGCTGCTCCTCCAGCATCTGGGCCAGCAGGGTGCGGAAGGCCCGGTAAGCCGCCAGGTTCTCCAGCAGCCGCTGGGTGCCCGTCTGCTCGTCCCAGCGCTCCACCGCCGCCAGCGGCACCCCCTCCATTGCCGCCACACTGGCCGAGGCGTCCAAGCCCTGCTGCTCCATCTGCAGGGTGAGACCCGCCAGGGATCAGCAGAGGCAGGACAAACGTGGGGAGATCCCCAGCCCTGAGCCCTGCAAGCTGCTCGAGTCTTGCCCTAGTGTGAGCAGGCCCGGATCCAGCAGGACTCCGTGCCCCATCCCTGGCATGGGTCAGATTCCTCGCACCCCAGCACAGCCGCCCAGATCCCAGCAGTGCTCCCAGCCCTGAAGCAGTCAGAAGGAGCAGGGCAAACTCACGTAGGCGTCCAGGAGGTCAACAACATCTGCGCGCATCTTGCCAGCCAGGCGGATGCCGCGGCTGCAGAGGTCGCGGCGCCGATGGGCAGCGGAGGGGCTTTCTGCAGCTGCCATGGTCCGGGCAGCTGTCACGGCCTCCAGGCTCTGGGTGCAGCACCCGCCTGGCCTGGCGAGGACAATCCCTTGCTGAGCTGGTGCATTCCAGCCAGGAGCTCTGCTCACATGTCCGCTGGCCTGGTTCTCCCCCTCTTCCGTGCCTGGGGCCTGGCACCACGCTGCAAATTCCCGCCTCTGGGATCAACAGTGACAGATTATTTCCCTAATTCCCCCATGCATCGCTATTCCAAGTGCCTTGCTCAGGACTGTCTGGTGCAGCAGCAACAGGCTCCCAACTCCAGCTGACCCACTCCTCCCTCCCAGCCACACAGTGAGATTAGCAGCACACTAAGCCCTCGGCTCATTCCAGAAAGTGGGAAACCACTGCCAGGAAGAGGTGAACAAAGCCCAGACATTGCTCAACACCTCAGCCCGGGCAGCTGGCTGGAGCCTGAGCAAGCGGGCGAGCAATGCTTGAGGGCAGCCCGCAGGCCAGAAATCCCGCAGCAGGCCCAAGCCAAATTGCAACCCAAACCTGGCAGAAGGATCTGTGCCAGATATTCTAACCCCCCTTCCCCAGAGAGGTCCTGCCTTAAAGAGGGGCTGCAGATAAAGAACAATACCCCAACCACCCCAGGATAACACTGGCCACCCCACAGGTGAGCTGCACACCCCAAGACAACAGCCCTTTGGGTTGGGTTGGTTTTTCCTCAGTATGTTTATTTTGCTTATGCATTACCCAGATCAAGAGTGAGAAAAACCTCCGGAGTTGAAAATCAGCTTCCCATGAATACTACAGTGTGCCTGGCTGGGGATCCCAGGGCTGGGGGGGGGTCCCCATATGCCCAGCAGCCTCCTTGCCAGACTGTGGCTACTGCAGAAGCTGCTGAACCTGGGGAGTCCCTGGCCACGGCAGCCCCCAGTCCGGTGGCCCAGGGCCCCCCACATGCTGCCTGTGCCAAAGGGCCTCATGCCCCCTCCAATCCCTCCCCAGGAGGAGAAAAAAAATAAATACAGGGGAAAAAATACAAAAAAGTTTATTGCAAACTACTACAATAATTTATTGAAGCAACTGCATGCGAGTGAAGGAGAGACATCGAGGGGAGGTGGAGCTGCAGGAGGGCTGTGTCAGTTTTAGGGCTTCAGAGGGGCATGGGAAGGGAGCTACACATCTTTCCTGCATCAGGGGTGCGCAGGCTGTGGTTAGAGGACAGACAGGCACCTGGCAATGGCCAGAAAAAGAAAAGGGAGAGCTACAAGAGGTGCCATGGAAGGACAAGGCAGGGATCAGAGATGTCCAGGCTGGGAAGCAAAGGAAATGTTTCATTTTGCATCCCAGAAGTGCAGCCAGGGTCAAACTCTGCTCCACTTACGTGGATGTGGGACAAGGCAGCCTCTCCCAGCCTGGTGCCAAGTACTGGGTCACCAGAGGTGAGCAAGCCCTTGGCCCGAAGGCATTTTAGTGCCATCCCTTGACCAACAAATCCCCAAGCTCTCGTTTAGTGTTCCGTGCAAGGCTCTGCCCACCCTGCACCTCCCACAGGCACAGGGGCCAGCAGAGACACAGCTCCAGCAGCATCACAAAGGACAAAGCCTGCCCTGAGGGCCACCAAGTGTCCCCAGAGTGCTGCTCTTCTCTAGCCTGCAAGGGGAGGGGACCAGCTGCCACCGAGAAAGTTTCCTGCTGGAAACCACGGTAAAGGAATCCAAGCAAGACATTGGATCATCTCAACTGACGGAATTGGTTTAGTTTAACACCATTCCACCACGGACCTGCCACCAGGTGCGCTGGGCCCTGACATGAGCCAGGCTGCTGCCACAGCGTGCCCATGGGATGCCCACACCCAGGGCATGGGACACCCAACTGCTCAGCCTCGATCCGCCCCAACACCAGGAAGTGCTTTGACCTGCTCTGACAAAGGTATCAGTGTAAGGAGGAGGGAGGGAGGGGGCAAACCAGGACAAACAGCCTGAGAAAAGCCAGCATGTTTGGGCCACAGCTGGATTTCCAGGTATCACAGGGGACAGAGTGGGTGTTCAGAGTCAGTTTCCTGTTAATCCAATTAAATTCCACATTTTACTGCGGTTTTCCAGACCCCAGGTACCCGATTTCAACAAGCTGCTGTGTGCTACAGACCAACTTAGCTGATCTTGCGCTCATACAAGATACTTCAGCTCTGCTCCCAACCCCAGAAACCCAACCAAAAAACAACCAAACAAACAAAAAACAGGTTATTCTTCACCTCTTCCAAAACCGCTACGAATTCAAGGCCACTGAATCTCCACACAAAGTTTCAGAGAAGAGCAAAAAACACCCAAGTCTCCATAGCAGACACATCTTATTCTATGTAAACTTTTCCAAAGGTTCAAAGCCACCCTAACTACACCAGCAGGCAACACCTGACCCACCACATTTCAGGGAAAGCTGGGGTGTCTGTGCAGAAAAGAGAAGCTTTCAGAACACAGCTAAACAATCCCCCCTCAAAATGAGGGCAGGGAGAAAAGCTGACAGCCCCATAGTCCCACATCAATCTATTGCCTTGGATAAACAAGCCTGAGAAAATCATATCCAGTCCCTGCTACTGTGTCTTTGTCTAGACCTGGAAAGGAGAGGCAGAGTTGGATGAGGAGCACCACATCCCCCAGCAGCAAGTAGCTCACAGCTGTCCCAAGTCACAAGAACAAGTTCCTGGCTAACAACGTCCTTCCCCAAAAGGCTGGAGGCAAAACAGGCATTTAATGCAAGGAGCTCACCCGGAGCTGGGAGGGAGGGAGAGAGAGCCCATCACTCACCTCATCCTCCTGCTAACACGCTGCTGCAGAGACTCCCACTGCACACAGGCTCTTCTCCAGGGGCTCTCCCTCTACTCTGCAAAAGCTACAAGACACATCTGACTCCAGAGCGCTGCCTTCACCTCAGCTCTCCCAGCTGCTGGCACAATGGCACTGGAGCTCCCTGCACTGGAGCCTACTGGGAAACAGCCTGAACCCCTTCCACCCCCGCCCCCTAAGAACAGAACTAAAAAATACCGACCCTTTTTTAAACAATAAATAAGGAATCTTGTTACCACAACACAAAAACGAAGCATGTTCAAAGTGCAAATTACTGTCGTCAAACTGGGATGCTCCTCCTTGCCTCTCCCACGCAGGGCTCCTGTAGCCCCCGGGCCTCTCCAAGCAAACATGATCTATGAGCCAGGGCGTTCCCTCCCTCCACTTCCTGCCAGGGCTGGAGCAGGGGAGCGTGGTGGGAGCGGGATGTGCACTGCTGCTTCACAGCTCACCCTGCCGAGGGGCTAAAGTGCCAAATCCCAGCCCCGGCAGGGAAGGAGGAGGCTGCAAGGACCAGAGTGCAGTGGTGCATAGAAGTCGGGACCAGGAGCAGAGGGAGTCCTAAGGAACTTCTCCAGAGCATGTCCAATGCTTTTTAGTTTGCCAGTGGGGCCACACCAAGGAGCCAGAAAGGCAACTGCTTTGGGGTAGAGCAAAGGGTTTTGGCAGTGGCCCCTCCCTTGGAGAAATCCGCCGCTCAATCCAACTTGCTCTGGCAATGGCAGCATGTGCCCCTTACCACAAAGGGGCCATGGGAGAGAGAGAAGTGGTTGGGAGAAAGAGGATGTGCTGTGATCCACGCTGGAGGGGAGAAGACCCTTCAGTTATTTACTAGTATTGTAAGTTTTGTTTAACTTTCCTCTCTTTCAGTAAGTGCCTCCTCCTTTTTTTTTATTTCCTTTTCCTTTTAAATACAGAGTCCCAGCTGTCTCAGCACCCAGGTGCTCCCCCACCACTAGGGTCCAGTGGAGTCTGAATCTTCAATGAGCACCTCCGTGCTGGCTCCCAGCATCTCTGTGTTCATGACTAGCCCCTCTGGGTTCGCGCTACTGCCGCTGCCTACGAAGAGCTTGCCGTCAGCCACCAGGCTCACGCGCTCTGCCCCACCACAGTAGGGCTTTGGCATCCCCTCTGGGCTCAGCAGCAGGCAATCTGCTGGGGGAGCACTGCCCAGGGGGTCAGGGAGCAGCGGGAGGCCCTGGCCATCTGTGGGTGGCACAATGGCCTCGGGATTAGTGCCCAGGATATCGGTGCTGGTGATCAGGGCACCTGCGTTGGCAGCCAGTGCTTCAGCAATGAGCACTTCGGGGTGACTCTTGGCTTTGTGGGCCACGACGCTGTCCTTCTTCTCAAATTTCTTGCCACAGATATTGCAGGAGAACTGGTAGAAGGAGTCTGCATCATGCTTCTTCATGTGCCAGTTGAGGGAAGCCTTCTGCCGGCAGGTGAATCCGCAGATCTCACACCTGGGAGGGGACAATGAGGAGGTCACAACAAAGGGACATCCACACACGCTCATAAGGACAGCAGTAGCGAGGTGGCAGCTCAGGAAAACAGCAGGGGCTCACTAACGTCACTGCAGCTCCAGCTCTGATTTTATTTACCTGAGGACTTACGTTCCCTAAATCCAAGACACTGCTCCGAGGAGCAGGTGACACAAGTGTGTATTCAAAGAGAGCTGGGACACCATGAAGAGCTGGGACACCTCGACTTCAGAGCTGCTCTGAAAGGGGTGTTTTGGGGGTCCCTCAGGGCAGGAGGGTGAGGCACAGGCAGAGGTACTCACTGCAAGGGCTTCTCGCCCGTGTGGATCATCCGGTGCACTGCCAAGTTGTGGGAGCTCTTGAAGGCCCGGGCGCAGTACTCACAGATGTAATCCCTTTGATCTGAAAGACAGCACCAGTTGCAGCATTGCTCTCCCACAGACCTGCCCCCTTTCCCAACTCTCAGGTGGTGCAGGTAAAGCTGCCCAAGAAGGAGTAGAACTACAAGTTCTGGGTGGTGTCCCACAACACACCACAGCTGCTAATCTGGAGAGGCAAGGCATGATTAAGACTCTCCTAAGAGCTCACTATCCACTCTGACCAAAACTGAAAGACTGGCAAACTGGGATAAATCAGACTTTATCTGCAGAGGCTCATTACTCTACAGAGCTCCTGGGTGATGCCTGTCAGAAGGAGAATTAAAACCTCTGTAGTCTGTTTCTTTCATTTGCTTAAAAGATGGTAATCCAGAAGACAGTAATACCTTGCTTGCTGCTGCTGCTGCAAGTCTATGCCACCTGACTTGGCTTCACTCTCCACCGAAGTCCCAGAGGTTTTTCCATTTCCCCCCTATCTGTTCACTGACCTGAAGAGGAGTTTGCATCTATTTCCCACCCCTTTGTACCTGTGTGATGTTTGGCATGCCGCAGGAGCTGCTTCTGGAGCCGGAAGAGCCGACCACAGGAGGGATGAGGGCACACATATTTTTTCTTCAGTAAGTGCTGATATTTTATGTGGTGCTGGAAAGAAAGAGTGGAAGTTTGCACATTGTTCATGGCTGAGTGAAACCTGAGGTTCACTCAAGTGTAGATCTCCACTGGAAAATAAACACACATGGACATCCAGCAATCTGACAGACACTCACACACATGGCTACAACTGGCCATAATGAAGTCTTCCAAAGTGACAGCATCAGGAAGGGGTGTAAGTGCCAGTGGAGGCTTAGCTGCCTGTTCCAAGCACCCCTTCCCTGCCCTCCCACATGCCACAGAGGAAGTGAATACCCCCACCAACCTGCAGGTACCGCGGGTGAGCCAAGACCGTGCCGCAGCCTTCCATCTCACAACGGACATACTGGATCGGAGGCTTCTTCCTGGAAAATCAGCAAGGAGAGGGGCGGAGTACTTGGCTGCTTCTATGATTAGGTGATTCTACAGATGAAGATTCTATAGATATTCTATTTAGAATCACAATTCTCTGTGTCTGTGAGGGGCTGATGAGTCTCATGCCACAAATAACAAGTGCAAGCACAGCAAAGCACTATTGCTCCAAAACCCCTGTCTGGGCTGTGACACAGTTGCTGTCCAAGAGCCACCTCTTCTCCTGCCACTATTTGAGGGCTCTCCCCAGAGCTGGGAAAACCTCAGGACACCCAGAATTCCCAAAGCAATTCCTTATTGCTGGATAATGCCACGGGAGGAATCAAGAGAAGTGGGCAGGGGCCTGGTTCACTTGGAAGAAATTAAACCAACACCTACAGGGGAAGGAGAAGAGGGAAGACAGGGCATGCTGCTGGTTTTGGTTTTTATTCCTTTTAAGGCAGCGAGATGGCTTTGGGACAATCTTTGTCTTCATGAAAGACACAAGGCAAGGAAGTCTGCAGAACAGAACTGGGTTGAGAGGATAACTTACCTTCTCTTGGGCAGCCTTGGGCTCTTGTCATCCTTTCTCCTCCTTCCCCTCCTGTAACAGGGATACAGAAACAGAACTGAGAGAAGATTCTTTACATTAGCAGTGGGCAGAGACTTTGAAGTGTATGCTGTATTGCCTCATTAACTACATGGTCTAGAAAAAAAACTGAGTGCAAGTTGAAGACAGATTCAGAAGATGAGAATTCCAGAGAAATAAATGCTTCACATGGTTTGCTCTCTCAATACTGCATTTTTCATAAACATGTAATTTTGACAACACGGTCTAGAATGGACAGTGCATCCTATTTCCTCTGCTGTGCTGGGGAACATTCCACACTATGGAAAAACATCCATCTGCCTGATCAGGAAGAATGGGATTAATGATCCAGCAGCTATTCCACAGGCCTCTGAATTAGCCACAGCAGCTTCTGTACCTGTCAAGACAAAAATCTAGGCTCTGTCTGAGCAGACCTGTGCTCACATGTAAACTGCAGCCTCCCAAGCCACAGCTCTGCCTGCCTGATCCCACTGCTGCAGAGACACTTGGAGCAGATTGATGGAAGTATTTTCTAGACTCTACTGAGACATCTGTATTGATGGCAAGCCAGGAACATGCTGAACATACACACTCGGCATTCAAGCCGAGCCCTCAGAAGAGCCACAGGTTTTATTACGCACAAAAAGTAGTGTCTGATTCAAACAAAACCTCAAGCCTCACAAAGCAGTCTCCAAGAGACAAAAATGTTCTCAAAATATCAGCCTCCTCAGTCCTCTCCACTGTGAATCAGCAGCAGCTCAGGAACAGCAAGAGAAATTACACCACCAGTGTGCAGCAGGTCAGCAGAGGGAGCCCGGGCTGTTCCAACCACTCAGAGAGGAGCTGAGGTACAACACAACTCCTTTTTCTTTTTTTCCCCCTCACATTATCCCAAAGAATGGCTTTGACACAGTCACATAAACCAGTTTCCTTCTGTTGCCAAGAGGAATGCTTCAGCCATGAGTTCCAGTGACAGCACACACCAGAAGGTGTCAGGCCACTGGAGACTGACTGGGTGGCAAAAGTTTGTTGTTATACTTCTCGAAATCAAAGGGAAAACAGCTGATTTTCCTGACCTCTGGTGAAGTCCTACCTGTACAAAAAGGACATTTACCACACACACCAGGTATTCCAGTGACAAGACATCCCAGTGTCTGCCCCCAGCACACAGCAGGAATGCTGCCCTCTCCCACTGGCTTTCAGGATCCACTTGAGGCATCACAATGAACCCATTGTAAGGACACCCTGAAGTCTTTCCCACTGTGTGGTCACACCCAAGGAGGCTAACCAACCACAGGATGATGAAAAACCCCTCCACTTAGTCTAAACTCTTGGTTTTTTTTGTCTGAACACAGGCAAGACCTGAGGGCACAGGATAAACAGTGCAGTCTCATCAGCTCTCAGGCCCAGAGGAGGAGGAGGGGGATGGGGGGAACCAACAACAATTAAACACTGTTGTACACCAGCAAGACTGCAAAACACACAGCACACACTGGCATGTGTAACTGCAGAGTTTACTCACTTCCTTGGTGGCTCTTCATCCTCCTGAAACTCATTCTCTTCTTTCACTTCCACTTTAATCTCTTTCTGCCTTTCTTTTTCTTCCTTCCCCTTGCTAGCTTTTCTCCTTTGCTTTGGTGCTTCCCTACGAAGACACAAGCACAACACATTACTCCAATACTCTTCCCACTGCCTGCTTTTTACAACGATTTCAACAAAAACTGGACCCAAGTTCAGGTCTATTCTTCAAGTCCCACTTTCAAGCAGAAGTAAGAACCAGGCTTAGGGAAGCACCCAGCAAGGCTCTAAAGGCTTCAGTCCCTGAGAGAAAAACAGTTCTGGCCAATGCAGGCAATGTTTAGAACCATTCCACCAGATCAACTAGCACAGGTGCTTTGAGGCATATTAAACTAATTCAGGTAACATGCCCGAATTTTTTTGGTCTAAACCCCCAGTAAGTACATAATCCAATATACTTCTCTAGGTGGGGCTTGTAGGTCTCATCTCTGGGATCATCTTTGAAGGGAACTTCTTCCTCACTGATGAGCATCTCCTCATCATCATCGCTGCTGGGAGAAAAGGAGAAGAGAGGACTTTGGCAGCAACAGCTTGGCCACTACTGCAAGAAAATCTGTGCACTATTACACAGCACTTCCTCATCCAGCATGACTGGGGAAAGGTAACTGCTTGCACTGACCAAGGAGCACAGAGACAACCAAAACAGGCCAGGCAGAGCTGTGTCCTCTCCTGAACCCACCCACCCACAACAACAAAGCTACCAGGTGGAATCCCCAGATCAAATCTTACTATCCATTTCTCCATAGTATCTCCTGACACCTGTGCACACTGGAACTGCAAAGACAAGGGGTGTCGCTCTCATGGATCATTTCACACAAGCATTCATTTTCAAGTGACTCAGGCCCATCTTGAGACACCGAACAGAAGCAAACGCCAAAAAATAACATGTCCTACCTGACTCCATCTGGAGACTGATGCTCTTCTGTGACCACTGAAAGGAAAATTCACCATTAGGTTTCAAAGTGTGTTCGCTGCAGTGAGCTCATCTGTCTCACGGTACGTCCGTCGACATTCAGAGCTGGGAGTGCTGGTGGCAGAAGGTACCCGTGACAAGCAGCACCACGCCAGCACCAGCCACATGCCCAGACTGACCCCCACAGCCGGCTCCCTGACCGTCCCGAGGCCTTCCATGGC
Organism: Chloebia gouldiae; assembly: GCA_003676055.1. NCBI lineage: Eukaryota > Metazoa > Chordata > Aves > Passeriformes > Passeridae > Chloebia > Chloebia gouldiae. The sequence goes on from QUSF01000061.1 coordinate 1,685,124, forward strand.
ACGTACCGTACTCCAGCTGGTCGGCGTTGGGCTCTGACTTGCAGATGAGCTGCAGGGAGCCAGCCTTGGATCTGGAGGCGCGGGAATTCTCGGAGTCGTGCTGGCGAGCGGCGGCCGCCGTCCGGCTGCTGCGCCAGCTCCGGCTGGGCCGGGCCGTGCCCACGGGAGAGCCATGGCTGAGCACACCGGCCACTTCCTCCTCCTCCTTCTCTTCTTTGGGAGCTGAAACAGGCATTGCAGTCTCTTTCAGCATAGTACAAAACGCCTAAATCCCATCATCAAATCACACCTTCAAGCATAGCAGCCCCTGCTGATGCCTAGAAAGGCTGATCTGGAACAGAGACTAGGCAGAGCTAAATGGACAAAATAGTTGTTTATTAAAAGGCCTTAAAAAGATACACCTTGGGCAGCACAAGAACCTGGCAAGGCTACACCCAGCTTGAATCCAAGAATGGTTCCTGGTCATGAGTTTTTACATTTTTTAGGTTTTGGTTCATCTACATATTGGGTTCAATTGTCCAATTACAGTTCCAGGTCATGAAGTCTCACCCCCCTGGCTTGCCCCCACCTTTTTGCAGTTGTTTCATGCTTTTTGGGTAATGGTTGTCCTTGATTCTCTAGGTGGGAAGGGATTGTTTTGTCAAACTACTCTGTGAAGAGAACTTACTAACACCTAATATGAAGTTTCAGAGTTACATACAAGGTAGCAGAAAATCTGACAAATATAAAAGCTAAAACCCAAGGCATCACTGCCTGCTTTGGGAACCTGCTCAGCCCTCTATGCTGAGCCAGGACACTCCCCAGGCTCTCACCTCAGCCTACCTTCCCTTAAAACTCTCCTCACATTCCCTCTAAGGAAAGACACTAATATTTAAAAGCAGCTTGTATTTCCCTTGGATAAAGGCTTCTAAGACAATGACTTGCTGACTCTAAGCACAACAAAAGAGACACTCATAAAGCTCAGCAAGTGCTCTATGAAAGGCCAGCTTCAAAGTTAGGCCATGTGAAAAGCCATGTTTAGAGAATCCCCCAAACATATACTTCATTGGAATTGTACACCTGGCAATATCCCTGAGGGATCTGAGCCAGATGTTTCTGGTGCTGTGCTACAGCAAAAAGCATCACAAATGCTGTTAGCCTGAGGTCTCCACACTTACTTACAACTTGTATAGGTGGTTTCCTTTTGGGTCATGGCTGATCTCCAAACATGCCTTGGCAAGGTAACAGAACTGGCTGAAATGTCTTGTGAGCAAATTAATCCCTTAAAAACTAAAATTCACAAGTACAGTTCATTTGATCTCACCTTTTGGTGCGTGCTGTGACACTGGGCCTTCATGACCTCAATGCCCTTTGAAATGTTACAGCTTATCATAGAATGGTTTGGGTTGGAAGGAACCTTTAATCTCAGCTTATTCCAACCCCTGCCATGGGCACCAACACCTTCCCCTAGCTCAGGTTGCTCCAAGCCCTGTCCAACATGGCCTTGGATACTTCCAGGGATGAGCAATCCACAATCTCTCTGATTCCTCCCAGCCTGCAATCTCCAGTTTTGCATCAAGCTTTCTGAACCAAATGATCCTTTTCCTCCTAGCACATAGTTTGCTTTGCATTACTTACTGTCTGATCCTTGATTAACAGGGTGGGAATAAGCAACATTTGTCTGGAAAAACCTGACTGGAATCCCGGATGTGAGGCATCACACTGTGTTATAAACCATCAAGCTGCTGTCTTGCATGTATAAACCTCACCATCAGAGCATGAACTGCACCTGCTTGGCTTTCTTTAGCAGATCTCAAGGTGACTGCTGCATGTTCTCAGTTCTCATGGCAAACATCTCATTTTTGAATGCTAAATCAAACCCAAAGACACTTGAAACCATCCTCTATAAATTCGCCCCCAACCACTACCGTGTTGCCAGGGATAGCACACACTGCTGCTCTGGAAGAGCTGTATTCCCTTGGAAGATCAGGCATTCAGGTGATAATATTTATCATTTTAAAAATCAGGCTTGCAGAGCTGAAGCAGACCTGCCTCAGAACATACCTGGACAGAGCACACCTCTCACCCAGCAGCTCTGCTTCCCTCCTCTGAAGTGAAGGTCTTTGAAAAGCCTTTTCCCAGGATTTCTCCTCCCTACTTCCTCTGCTTCAGCACGGCTGTCTAACAGATTCAGGGCATTTTTACATGCTGAGAATACCCAAGTACCTCCCAAACTGCATCCTTAGGAGACGTATCAAGCATTTACCTTGCCACAGAACTCACAGTGATAAAGAGCTATGAGCTGAAAAACCTTCTAACTCTAGACCTTCCCAATATGGTCCCTGGTCCCTATTCAAGGGTCAGGGCTGCACCAGGAAACTCCTGTCTGTCAAGTGTTCAGCTGCAGAACAGCTGGAATCAGCAATCACGAAGCCTTTGCCCAAAATATGGGAAGTCTGAGATTTGGAATAATTTTTGTCTCTTTTTCCTTCATCAAAAATAGATTAAAAATTGTGAGTGAATGCCAGTCCCTAGGAAAGGGACAAGAAAAGGAAACCTGGAAGGACACTAGCAGTGAAGCTGTGGCTTTGTTTAGATGACCAAAAGACAGGACTCTGGGCACTGCTCTGCTTTTCAACAGAACTGAACTTGGATTTGTAAGGCATTTGGAAGCTTCTTACTGACCCTGCAGACAATTTCAGGAAACACACATGTGCAATTAGGTAAAAAGAAAATAAACTATTAATTGCTAAGTTAAAAATTTGTTATAAAAATAAATGCTCCACAACATATGCACACCTCTGAGATTTAAGGAAGCAACCACACAGCAGATACGGCACCAAACACCTGGATTTCTAATGGCATGGACAAAAATGAAACTCAGGAAAAATATCCAAAATATCCAAAGCTCCATCCAAAGAGCTTCCTCAACAGAGCACTGTGAAACTATACAGATGAGACACAGGAAAATCCTTGGAGGGTTTGGGCAATCTGAGCTATTTAAACTCAGTGCATTTTTGTAAGGTTTAGTTTTAAGTAATGACATTACGGTCTCCAAACACTAACAAAGCCTCAAGGGAAAGCAATGCTCCCAAAAGGAGCATAAAGCCTTAAGAATAAAATTCTTAGGTATAATGTGAGCCCTCTCTGTACAAACCCACTTGCTACTTCCTGAGTCTCAAAGTTTTCCATCTTTTTTTTAGATTTGCCAAACCTCTTTTCTTAGCAAAACCCCTCGATTTGAGAACAGGCTTCCAGGGAGGTGACTCTCCTGACTAAAATGAAAATTATTCCCATAAGGATACAGAGCGCTGTGGGAAGCCAGACGTGAATTCTGCCACACAGCAACTGTAGCTACACAAATTCATTTGTAAGATGAGATTAAACGTTCTACTTCTGCATACAATATTCTGGAGGCACATGTTGGGAAATCCTGCAACTGCATGACTAAGCAGGCAACAGGGAATAGCCAGGGAACACAGGCTGACTCTGCAGCTGGCCCTGTGGTGACAGTCACACTCGGGCTGTGACACAACACACACACCTTTGGCTCTCATCTCCCTCTAAACTCTCCGGCAGACGTGCACAGCCAGAACTCCCAAGAGGATGCAGGAAAAGCCTGATCCCCATGGCTTTGTACCATGGCTGTTCCAAGGAATATTCCAAACTGGATTTAGGAGCTGGCTAATAGGCTGCACTGCAATAAAATAAAGGCTAATACTGCACTACAAAAAAAAAAAAATTTCTTATCTGGGAACACAAGCACAGAATTCCAAACCTTCACCAGAACCACTCAGTACCTTATCCCAGCTCCATCCAGGGGGAAAGGACAAATGGAATTGTGCCTTCCAGGCTCACAGGGGGCTCCTGGCTACCAAAAATCCTGTGCAAGGAAAGCTGCTGCTTGCTTACACTGGGCTGGCTCCTTCAAAAACTCCTGCTAAAGCCCAACAGGAGGAAGAGGGAGAAGCACGTAGTGCTCCTGCACAACCTGTCCAAGGAAGGAAGAAGGAGGAAGACACTCCTGGGCCTGTTTCCAGGTCCTCTTCAACCAGCACAAGGTGCACAAGGGCTCCATCCAGCACGCAGCCAAGACACAGGAGTGCAGCTTCCTCACTTCTGTGCTTCTGTAGACTAAAAAATAAACCAGAAAAAAACAACCCCCGCCCCCTGCCCCCCCAGCACAGATTTCCTCTGGCCTAGAAGTCAGCACTTCCCAGTGCCAACTTCCACACAACTATTCCTACCATAATTTTGGCTGCAAATCTAATCAGGGGAAAAAAGAGCCCCAGAAGTTTAACAAACACTTTTTCCACTCTCACCTTCAAGCACAGCTGAAACTCTCAGAGGCCAAGTTAAAGGCTAAAATGGCTCCAAGGAGAAAGCCCCCAAACCTGGGAATTTCAGTCCGACAACTTTCACTTCCTGGGGTAAATATGGGAATATTCTGCCTATTTTCTACCACTGCCAATAAATATTTCTCCTTAAACCAAAAACTAAGCAAGCCTTAACACTATACACACATAAAGCTAAACTTTTCTAGACATTTCATCAACTGTACTTTGACATAAAAGGCTGAAGCTCTGACATTACGTTGCCCACCCTGCAAACAGTGAGGGGTAAATATACATAAGCAAAATCTGAGCCCAACACACAGCAGTTAATTCTGCTTCTGTCTGTAAAAAGACACCTTGACAGCTGGAACTACGATGGATTTCCACGCCCAAATGGAATCTCGACTTGTAGCAGGAAAGCTAAAGAGTTACCAAAACACCAGAGTAACGCCAGCCTCTGAGACACAGCTGCTGGCAAACAAACCCAGACAGCTCCAGCAGAAAGGGAAATTCATCAGCACAGGTGTGTGACCTCCTTTCCTCAGGGCTTCATTCTGCCACAATTCTCTGGTGCCAGATCAGAACAACACTACACAAAGCCCTTTAGTTGGACCTGTTTCAGAAGTCATCAGCGGGTAAGGAGCAAAGCCCTCTAACTTTTTTTTTTTGCTTTTTGGGTTGTTTTTGGTTTTGTTTTTGTTTTTTTAAACAAGAAATTGTTAAATAGGTGCACAAAGTTCACAGTGTACACTGGAAAACAAAAGTTCTGCTCCAGGTCGCAGATCCCCATAGCTGAGGCTGTTGTGTTCAGATCCTACTCACACCCCCAGTTGTAAATAATTTTCTCTTTCAGCCCTGAAGACATCAGCCTAAAAAAAAATCCATTATCCACTAAAGCTAGAAAAGAACAAGTACGTATATCTGAATTTCCACACAACTTTACTAGGTCACTCGAGGATCTCCTGTATTTCTGAGCACAGAACAGAACTGAAGCCAGGATTTGCCAACTACTTGGAACTGCTGTGCAACAAGAGCTGTCAAACCATGGAGCAGCCCAGCCTCATGCTCCAACAGCCACGGAAAGCCCAAGTGCTTTTTGGGACAGTAAGATTTTGCAGGTTGGGCACATGCCAACAGCAGCAGCAGCAGCTTATCACAGTTCCACAGTCTTGAGAGAGACTCAGAAAGAAACTGCACATCACACATCACTATAACATTCTTTAAAAGGAAGATCCAAAAAAAGGCTGGGCTAACCCATGAGACAACACAGACTTTCTAGATGAAACACAACAACAGGAGAAATTCAGTTCTTACCTTTACCAGTGACTTTATCTGCACACCTGAAAAAAACACAAAAGCGACTTTAAGAGCCAGACTCTATGGGATGGGGGCAGCAACAAGGAACTGAATGACATGGAGATGAGCCCTAATTCCTCAAAGTCCCGATACCTCTGGGACTTTGGGTCACTGTTTTCAAGCCCTCATGCCAAGGTGGATTATTTCAGCCACAGGAAGCTGAAGGGAACTATAGGAATATCCAACAGCAAAGGCACAGCCATGCCCAACGACACTTATGACTGATCCAAGGGGATTCTGTGCTTAGAACAGGGGAGAACACAGCGCAGCTGCATTTTCAAAGTCTCCGGTGTCCCGCTCAGGACCGAAGGTGCAGCGAACGCAGCATCTCCTCCCGGGAAGGTAGATCCCACCGCCGCCCTCACCCAAACCTTTGGCAGACGGGGCCGGACCGCACTGGCGCTGCAGGGTACTGGGACAGCGGCCGCTGCTCGAGGGTGCTGCACAGCCGGCGATTCCCGGGACACGGCCCTTGCTGGGAAAGAACCAGCGGGGCCGGCCCAGCCCGGCCGGAACAAAGGGGCGGCGGTGGGGGTCACCCCGCGGCCGGAGGCGGCCCCGGGGCCTGGGTCGGTTCGCGCGGGTCGGGCAGAGGCCGCCTCACCCCCAACCTGCGGCGCGACCCCCGGAAGGCGCGGGCGGAGCGCGGCGCTGCAGGGACTCACCCGGCCCGGGGGGCCTTCCTGGCCGCGGGCGGCGTCTCGGCGGCGGGCTGCTCGGCGGCGGGCCGCGCCCCGGGGCTGCTCCGCCGGCGTCGGGGATACTCGGCCTTACGGCGGCGGGACGCGGCGGCGGCGGCAGCTCCCCCTGCGGCCGAAGCGGCGCGGCCGCGCTCCCGGCCACCCCTCAGCACTCGGCTACCGCCGGACTCCACTCCCTGATCGGCGGCGGGCGGCGGCGGGCGGCGGCGGCCCGAAGCCGGCGGCCTATCTGTGGCGGGCGGGGGTCCCGGAGCGGGCGGCGGCTCGGCAGCGGCGCCCCCGGGCTGTTCGGTACCCGCCGGCATCGGGGCGGCGGCGGCGGGGCCGGGACGGCCGCACTCCACCCTCGGCCGGGCACGCCCGCCCCCGCCGCCCGCGGCCAATCAGCGCCCGCCGCCCGCCTTCACGCGCGGCCCCTGCGCCCCGCCCCCTCTCCGCGACCACCAATCCGCGGGCGGGACCCGGGCGCCGGCCCTGCCCCCCAGGCTCGAGTACCCCCGCCCGCCGCGCTCACGCCTTTCCCCGCCGCTCGCGCGCCGCCTGGCCAATGGGCGGCCCGGCCGGGGCGGGGCCCGCCCTCCCACCGCCGAGCGGCCAATCAGCGCGCCGCTCTCACGCGCGCCCCGGACTCGCACCGCCTCTCGCGCAGGCGCGGCCACGGCCGCTGCGCTCGCGCTCCCGCTCCCCCCCCGGCCGGCCCCGCTCGGCGCCCACTCGAGCGCAGCCCCCGCGGCCGCCACCCCGCAGGCCCTCCCGCCCGGACCGCCCGTCCGCCGCCGCACAGCCGCCGCCCGGCCCCCGCCACCGCAGGGCTCCCTACCGCCGCCGTTGCCTGCGCCCCTCTGCCTACCCCCGGGCCCCTTTGCCCCTCGGGCGAGGCCTGGCAGGGGAAGCCGTTCGCCGCCCTGCCCCACGCGGCTGCTCCGTGCCGCGGGGCTGCGGCGCCGCCCGTAGTACCGCGCGGGACCTAGGGGCCGGGCCGCTTTTTGCTACCGCTTCTCCTTTAAGAAAAAAAAAAAACGCCCCGTCGGGCGGCGGGTGAAAGTCGGTGACAAAATGGTGGCCGGTGCAAGGGGGGCGGGGCAGACCACCCTGGTCCCGCCCGCTTCCGCCCTGCGGTCGCGCATGCGCGGTGCCTGCCGGGAAGTGTAGTTCCCGTTCCCAGCCGCGTCCCCGCCCCGAGCGGCCACTGGGCAGAGCCCCGGGAGCGGCTGTGCGTAGGGACCCGTCCCCGTGGTCTGGACGGCCTGAGTCCTTCCCCAAAACTACCCCAGCACCGCCTGATTGTCCCACAGGAACTGCACTGACACATTAAACCCACACGAAAACCCCAAAACTTCGCCCCCGCAGACGCTGAAGACGCCACTCGGGATCGGGTTTTGTCACGGTCGCCACTCTATCCCCTTCCCTGCTCTCCCAGCCGCCTCGGTGTCCGAGCTTTTGGACCTGGACTGATCCTGGCACAGTATTCCCTTGCCTTGGCTGCAGCAGGATGTGACACCAGGCTAGGATCTTGGGGAACAGGACTGGGGTGTGCTTGCTCTGAAGCAGAGGGTTTGGCTGACCTTACCCACCGTTTTATGACAGGAGAACAAAGGGTAACACTTTCCCAGAACAAGGTGCTCCTCATCCTCCCTCGGGAGACAAAAAGCAAAAATCACAGGGGTTCAAAGAGCCCGCAGCGTTCAGCTGGAAAATCCTGTTTGCTGAACTGGTTCCCACCGGTAAGAGGCTCCCCTGCTGCCCTTCTTCTGCGTTTCAAGTCCTGGGCTTTGGTATGTTCCTAGAAAACAAAAGTGTGTCCAACAGTTCCTAAGAGTGTGCTAATAAACCCCCTCAATATGGAGAACCACATTCCCCTGACCCAAACATTGGGAAGGAGGAGAATGTCCTTCCCTGAAAGTTAAAGAAAACCTCGGGATCCTTGCACAGGGATTCCTCCTGTCCCTGCTTTTTGTCAGCCTCATGCCAACCTGTGCCTGCCACTGTTGTGACTCTGGCAAGGCTGGGGTCATTTAATTCTCATTAGAACAGGGGAGCAGAATTCAGGGCAGGGCACAGCTCAGCCTTTGGCCTCTGGCTTCCGTAAGGACAAGTTTTAAGAGGTTCCACCTCCAGATGCTTCTGTGCACTCAGGCTCACACATCACTAAATCACCGAGAAAGCTAAGAATAGCCCAAAACTTTCCACAGGCAGGAAGGTTCTGTTGAGGGGAGAAAGGGAAGTGCTTGACACAAGGATCTCATCGCCAAGCAGCCCTGAGCAGTGACACTAGCAGTGCCTCCTCTGGGCTTTGGGTGGCTCTCAGCATTCCTGGCCTGAAACAGGCCTAGTCAGAGCGGGTTGGTGGCCCCGGGGCCTTTTCCTGAGGTGGGGCTGGGCTGGATGTCCCTGCTGTGAGCAGGTGACATAATGGTGTCAGGAATGACATGACCTCTCAAGTGGCAGCTTGAGGGGCTCAGCTCCAGCCCGTCCCACCCATGGGGGCTCAGCAGTGCCCAGGAGCAGGGCCAAGGCAGTGCCAGCTTGACCCATGTGGGTGCTGGTGCCTCCCCACAGAGAGGATGGAGCCTGTGCCTCTTAACATTTGCTCCCAAGGTTTTTCTGGCTGGAGTAAAGAGGAGCCAAGCCAGGACATGGTGACACTTTGGCAGGGCTGGTGGCCAAGATGACAGAGATGTTGTTGGTCACCTAGCAGGTGCTGCCTCCTCCAAACACCCAAACAAGAGCCCAAAGGACACGCCAAGCCATGTACACCCACCTCTGGCATTAACATTCCCGCAGTCCCTTAGAGCTGTTTCCACATCCACTGCCTGCTTCCAGCAGTGCCAGGAGATTTCTCTACCAAAAAGGGATTTGCTGTCACCTGGAAATCGATGATGAGGCTCCAGAAGCATCCCCCAAAGGCAAGGTTCTGCTGGAATGTGACAGCACTGCTCCATCATCCTGCCACAAATCCATCTCCACACAGCACAGAGATGCCATCCCAGTGGCCAGTGGCTTCTGGACAGCCCATTGACCAGTTTCCTCTGCAGCCCCAGTCTGGGCAGTTTGTGGCTCCCTGTGCCCCAGCTGTGGCAGTCACACATGCTGTGAGGCACACAGCCCACAAAGGAAACCCTGGGTGACAAACCCCAGTGTGAGGGGCGGAAGCGAGACCGGAACAGAGCCGGCGCAGCCTCTTCTGCCCTCTCAGCACCCCGGGGTGCTGCCCCTGCACTGGGACCCCACACCAAGGCAGGATGGAGGATTTGGGTAAGTTGGGCTTCTCTGGAGCTGATCCAGCAGCCAGGCCTGGCTTGGGGTCACATTTTTGGCACGTCCAGGGAGCTTTTTCCCTCCTGTACCTCAGGACCGGGAGGACATGCCACTGAGGGGCAGCCGTGGATCCCTGCTCCCTCCTGTGCCTCCCCCATCCCAGGGGACCGATGGAGCCGGTGTTTGAGCGAGCACTTGGCCAAAACTGGAGCAAGCTTGAGAGCAGGAAATGGGCTGGGGCAGCGCCGCAACCCTGCTGCACCCAGCGGGAACTGGGAGCCATCCCTGGCCAAGGGTGGGGGAGCTGGGTTCAGGGAAGCAGTCACACCGCTGGGGGCATTCCCTGTTTGAGGGGAACAAATTGTCTCTCCCAGTGTGAGAGACAGCCCAGGCAGAGAGGGAAAACTGAAAGGAAAAGTGCTTGGCCCACTTTGGGGGAAGTGGTGCTCTAGACATGCAGGATGGGCCCAGGGTGAGCTTTTCCCTGCTGGGACTTAGGCTGGGTCAAGCTGAGGTCTGGCAGAGGTTTCTTTGCTGGCCAGGGATAGTGTGGGGAGGCAGGACCCTTTACCCCACTACCACTCTTTGGGAAGGTAGGCACATCCTGGACTGGGATGGGGACCTTGGGAAGGAGGCTCTGGGCTCCTCAGGGCATTAGCAGCTGGCCAGCAGGACCTGCTGTGACCCTCCTTTTGCTCCTGAGATTTTGGGAGTGGTACAACACTGCAGGGTGTGCAGCTGGTGGGGCCTGACCTGGGTGTCTCTGTGCAGATGCTTTGCTGGCAGAACTGGAGCAGAACTCCTGCCTGGCCAACAAGGACCGTGTGCCGCAGGGACCAAGCTCCAGCCAGGATGCCCAGCATGGTAGCCTGAAGGTAATGCCTGGGCACAGAGACCCCTCAGCTCATGATGGGATGGTAGAGCTGGGCAGGGGAAGCTGCCAGGGGAGCACCCTGAGGGCTCTGCCACAAGGGCTTTTCCTTTCAGGCGCCGCTGCCGCCTCAAGCTCAGCCTCCAGGAGAAGGTTTGGATTCAGTGTACAGGTAAAAACAGCCGTGGGAGGGCAGAGCCATCTGGGGCTGTCCATTCCTTGCTGGGATCTGCCACCCAGGGTCACCTGGGACAGACTGTATCCTGCATACCTGCAGTGTTCCCTGCAGGAGCCTGTGGGAAAGAGCTGTGTTGGCAGGGGTGGAGGGGGTCTTGGTCCTGGCCTTGGGGTGGACACCACAGCATCTCCCCTCTCTGCCATGTACAGCACCCCTCTGCCAGTCCCAAAGCCGCTGCTCCCCTCACCCCCGCACACGGAGGCTGCCCGGCAGCTGGATGAGCTCCTGGCTGACCTGGGCTACACACAGAGCAAGGTGAGCGAGCCTTGGCCAAGGGGCATCAGGTTGGGGGGTTTGGCCCTCACCCAGACCTCACCATCCTCCTTCCTGGCAGCTGGCAGCTGCAGGGCAGGGAGCTGGGGTGCCCACGGAGTCCTTGCTGGACAACATGCTGGACAGCCTCACCCGGGACCTACAAGAGCTGGGCATCACGGCTGCACCCGCCGGTGTCTGTGCCGCCTGCCGCAAGCCCATCGCTGGCAAGGTGAGCCCCACCACCAGCTTGGCACCCCTGGGCTTCCCCTGGAGCTGCCCTCACAGCCCCCGTGCCTCCTGATCGCAGGTGCTCACAGCCCTGGGCAAAACCTGGCACCCCGAGCACTTCACCTGCACCCGCTGTGGGCAGGAGCTGGACAAGGGGCCCTTCTTTGAGCAAGGAGGGCAGGCGTTCTGTGAGGAGGATTATCACCAGGCCTTCTCCCCACACTGTGCCTACTGTGCCGGCCCCATCCGTGAGGTGAGTGAGTGACCCCCCGGCCTCCCCGCCACCCCGTGGCCACCACCGGCCCCCTCACCTCAGCTTTTCCTGCAGAAAGTCCTCACAGCCCTGGAGCAGACCTGGCACCCCGAGCACTTCTTCTGTGCCCACTGCAGGAAGATGTTTGGAGATGAAGGTATGTCCCAAGGAACAGGTGCAGGGATCTTGCCCCCATCCCAAGTCTCCCATGCTCTTGCACTTATTGCCCCATCCGACAGCTGCCCATGATCTCTCCCTTGCCTCCTATCCTGGATAGCACCATGTCCATGTCCCACTGTCCCCAGTGTGAGTCAGCCCCAGGTGGGTGCCCATCCCCATCCTCTCCCCGCAGGGTTCCTGGAACGACACGGGAAGCCGTACTGCCACCAGGACTTCCTGGCCATGTTCGCCCCTAAATGCCAGGGCTGTGAGCGCCCTGTCATGGACAACTACCTGTCGGCCCTGCAGGGCGTCTGGCACACCGAGTGCTTCGTGTGCACGGTGAGTGAGACAGTGGGGATGTACGTAATGGGGGTGTTCCCAGGGCCATGCCAGCCTTCTCCTCTTCTTTCCCCAGGAGTGCCTGACTGGCTTCACCGGTGGGTCCTTCTTCGAGCTGGAGGGGAGGCCCTACTGCGAGCTGCACTTCCACCAGCGGCAGGGCACCATCTGCCACGGCTGCGGCCGCCCCATCACCGGGCGCTGCATCACGGCCGCGGGGCGCAGGTACCACCCCGAGCACTTCATCTGCACCTACTGCCTGGGCCGGCTGCACAAGGGTACCTTCTGCGAGTACGACGACAAGATGTACTGCCGGCCCTGCTACAACAAGCTCTTTGCCTGAGCCCCAGGTGCCCAGCACACAGGCTCCCTGCCTGGCTGTCCCCAGCATTGTCCCCACCATCAACATGCCTGGCATTGTCCCTGCTGACCCAAACACGCCTCATATCCCACCCATCAACATACCTGGCACTGGTCCCGCTCAACCAACTGCCCCTAGCCTTGTGTCTGCCAAGCCAGGCTTCATTCCTTGTCCCCCTCCCTTCAAGACATCCCTGGCATTGCTCCTTGGACCTGAAGCAATAAAATACTTAGTCCTGCCTTCTCTCAGTTTACTGGTGGCTTTAGGGACAAGGGTGCAAGGCAGGGTGGAAGGGCTGGGAAATACCACATGGTTTGTCACAAAGTGACACCTCTGGGAGCTGTGGAGACCAGCACCACTCCTGGAAATAGTAGCTGGGGTCCAGCAGCAAAGCCAGAAACACCAAAGGGGTAGGCACACATCACACTTTAAAAACTTTATTTATATAAAAAATCATTTTGTTTTAAAAGCATTACAAGAGTGTGCACAGGAATCAGACAAGGAACGGCTTGGCACTTCCCCCTCCCCACCTCCTTGGCCCCGCTCCCCACCAGGGCCAAGGAGGAGAGAAGGGGGATGCTGGTTTTTTGGTTCATTTGGAATTAAAAATTAAAAAAGGAATTAGTGTTTTACATATTTAAAGGAAAAGAGAAGAGTTAGACCCCAGAACAAAACCCAGCTGAGCTGAGGTGGGGCTGGAAGCAGGGCAGGCCCAGCCAGAGCTGTGGGGGAACTGGGGCAGGAGCAAGGCACCAGCTCTACCCCTGTCACCTCCCTGTGCCCCGAGAGCCTACCCTGGGGGGAGCCCCGGGCTGGGAGAGTTCCTGCTCCACTTTTCAGCCTCCTACAGAGGCTTCCAGTTGCACAGGGAGCCCCAAGGCCCCCCAGAAGATCACAGCACATGGATCTGCCCCAGCACCACAGCCAAGAGGAGGAGGAGCATATCCCAACTCCCTTGGCAGCCCAGGCCAGGATGCCCCCTCTCAGCGAGGGCAGGGGGGTTGGGTTTCCCCCAAAACAGGCCCCCAGCCCCACTGCAGACAGGTAATGCTCCCAGCAGGGAAGGGAAGAGCTCAGCCCTGCCAGAAGCCCAGGAAACTCCCCTCCCAGGGAAGCAGCCGGACAGTACGATTCAAAGAACTATTTCACAGTGGCAAAAGAAAGGCACGTGTCAAGATTAAGTCAGCGGGGCAGCATCGCGGGATCCTGGCTCCAGGTGCCTGGCACAGTGCGCCCTGAGCCACCTGCTCTCCCCAAAACTCTGACCCATCTCCTCCCTCCAGGGGACCTTGGACCATGGCCCAGCACTGACCTCCTTCCTCACAGAAGGATCCTCCTCACACAGGCACTGGGTCGGAGCCAGGGCCCCATCCAGACCCCTCCGCAGGATCCAGAACTGGATCTCCCTTCCCATGCCCCCAAAGCCTCATCTAGAGCAAAGCAAGAGACGTTATTGCTGGTTTTTCTTCCCCTGGCCCCCATGCCTCCAGCCCCTGGACTCTGGTCCTGCAGCCCTCAGGGAGGAGGGATGCTCCTGTTGTCCCCATGGTGCTGGTTGAAGAGTGATCCCACATGAAAAAATATATCCTATAGGCAACAAAACCAAACCAAAAACAAGGCGGCAGCGAGTGAGGTCCCAGTCCCTGCAAGACACCTCGGAGCAGGGGGAAGGTGTGGGAGAGAAGGCAGCTCTTGGTCAAGGCAGAGGTCTGAGTCCTTGTGCAGCATCCACACCAGCTGATCTGGCAGAGTCAGGCAGGAAGGTTTTACTCTCGGGAGGAAGGAGGTGGTAGAGGATGGGAGGAGGAGTTCTCAGTGGTGGTGTCCCAGAACAGGGAGGTGCAGTGGCCCAGAGGAGACCGAGTGGCCCGGGCTGCCCTGGGGACCCAGCCCAGGCATTTGGCTGGATGGTTGGCACAAAGAGTCCAGCAAAATTCCAACAGGTAAAAGGTAAAAGTCAGTCCATTCCACCATGAAGAGTTACATATTTATATATATAATATATTATCAACCCAAACGGAGCAGAGGTAGGGAGGCCAGCTAGATCTTCTGCTGTGGAAAGAGAGAGAGGGACAGGTATTAAGGCTGGAATGGGAGTGAGGGTGGAGGCAGGATCATGGCACCAGTGATTGCAGCAGCAGTGATTGGAGCAGGATTTGGCTGGCCAAGCACCCCTAAGAGCACAGCAGGATCTGTCACCACTGTCAGATTGGGCAGGACACTGTGGGACATACCGACATGGGGGAGGGCACAGCAGCATCTTCCTCCACCTTCTCTACCTCAGGCTGTGACTCCTGCCCCTCCTCCTCCTCCTCCTGCTGCAGACACATGCAGTTAGTAGGGGCCACATGGCATGGGGGGGTGTTAATTGTGGGAGCCCAGCTCTCCTCTCCTCTGCCAGACAGGACAGTGATATGGCATTTCCTGCACCCATCCCACTATTCCCAAGTTAAAAAGAGCTGCTCACCATCAATGGTGCTGCCTTCACCGGCTCCATCTCTCCAAGGTCACCAGATCGGTCCAGCGTCCTGCCGTGGTCCCTCTCACTGAGCATGGAATAGGTGTCTGGAGCAGGAGAGGGGACAGTCAGTCGTGTTACCTCCACGGGGGGCTGCACCACCCCTGCAGGAGATGTCAACTCTGCCCTGCTCCCCACATACCCAGAGGGAGTCCCTCTCCTACCTGGTCCCATGTTGCTCATCTGGATCTCTTCCCGGGAGGATTTCTTGTCTGCAAGCACGGGAGAGCACATCAGGAACAGTTCCTGCAGCCAGGAGCCACACAGGAGCTGCTCCCTGCCCCATATGGGGGAACCCAGGCCCAGCTGCAGCTGTGTGACCCAAGGACACCACAGGACTACAGTGCCAGCCCCAAGAAGCCATCTAAGGCTCAAAGTGATGGCCCTGATGGCCAGAAAAGACACTCAGAGGCCATACTAATGGCCCTGTGTGAGCAGCTGTGGCTGCCAGGGAAGCCAAAGCTAAAGAGCAAGGGAGAGGATAAACACCAGCTGCCTGGAGTACCCACAAGGCAGAGGGATGATGGCAGGCACAGGCACAGAAGGCAAGCACATACCTGTTTTTTGGTTCCTGTCGATGAGAGGCAAGGTGCTGTCATCGAAGGAGTTGCCTCCTTGGCTCCGAGAGGCATTGCTCAGGTTCACCTACAGCAACAGTGACCACTCAAATCCTGGGCCCAGAGGTTCCTTCCTCATCAGCACATTCCAGCCCCTGAGCACCAGCATAAACCCAGGAACGCCCCCCACAGCTCTCGAGTAAAGGGCCCAAAGTAACTCAGAAGGTGCTTAAGCCCCCACTGCACCCCCATCAGTGCCTGGCCCTCCAGCAGCAAGGGCAGTCCCTGCTTTTGGGAAGGAAACTGAGCCTGGGAGAACCTTGTTCTTCAACACTGCCACAGCAGCACTTAGTGACAAAATTCCTGCCTCATGCTCATGTGGGACACAGGGCATGACACTTTACAGTGTTCCTAGCAGAGACTTCCTGCTGACCATTGGCTGAAAAACAGCATAGGGACACCTCTGTGGGTGCCCAGTGCCACCAGCAAGGTGAAGAGCTGCAGGGCAGTACTGCCAAGCTCCAGGAACAACCTTCTCCCTGCTACAGGATCCCACCTACCACCCTGGCCACCACAGGGCATCCCCACACCTGGAAATCTGACTTCTTCCAGCCTTCCTTCTCAAGGGGCTTCCGCAGCTCCTTATAGCCCCAAACTGTCTGTAAGACAAGGGCAGCTGCTCGGACTTCTCTCTCTGAGCGGTTCCTAGATAGAGGAGAAGGAAGAGATGTTTGGAAACCCAAAGAAAGTGAAGCCCCTCTCCACCCCGGTATCATCCTTTGAGCAGAGCCTACCCAGATTTGTTGATCAGCACAAGCTTCTCAATCCCCTGTGTTTCCCGGAGTTTTTTGGCCGCCTCAAGGTTGTCCACAATCACTTCATTGATGGTGTTGAGGATTGACACCACTGTGTCCTCAGAGAGGTTTTTGGCAGGGGTCTGCTGGCCTCCAGGCAGGTTCTTTACTAGGTTGGGGATGGCATGTTTACCTGGGAAGGATAAAGAGCTGCGCATGAGCAAGCAGGGAACAGGACTGAAGGGAAAACCACTGACAGGTGACGTGTTTTGCTCTCCTTCTGTGGAGCTCAGCACTCTCTGCTCCAGGTGAGGGCAGAGGCTGGGCTGATGCTGTCCCCACACACTTCCTCAGGAGCCAAGAGGAGAAGGGGGAAGCTCCTGCCTAGCCTGCACGGATACAGGGAGCGTGCAGCCCTCACCGATCAGCTCCTTGTTGCGCAGGTCCACAGCCAGGTTGCGCAGGGCCCCGGATGCCGCTTTCACCACGCGCTCGCTGTCGTGGGTCAGGAGGTCGGCGATGGCGGAGAGCCCCTTCTCCTGGCGCAGGGCTGAGCGGATGTACCGGCCATACTGCAGGGAGGCACAGGGCCACAGCGTCACCCGGGGCTGTCACCGCTGCCAGCCCCAGGGCGGTGTTCCTGGCTCCCCTTCCCTGTCACACCGCCAGCTCTGTGGGCACTCACCGTCCAGCTGCCAGCACACAGGTTCTGGATGGCTCCTGCTGAAGCCTCCAGGATGGCCGGAGTCTTGCTTTCCTTCAGGAGGGAGATGTATATCCGCACAACTTCCGGCTGGAAGAGGAGTTCGTAGCCTACCAGGAGGACATGGGCAGAAAGGATTTATCCAAGGGCTCTGCTAGTGTCTGCCTAATCCAAAGGGGCACTGCTGGGGAGATGAAGCTCGAAGCTTCTACCCAGGTTCCCAGGGGGTGAGATTGTTGGCACAGAGAGGGCTGGGCTGCCCCAGGGTACCAGAAACCTAGCCACTGCTTGGTCAGAGGCTGTGATTCACAGGCAGTGAAACACTTGTCCCCAGAGGCTTCTGGGAATGACCCTTCCTCATTCTCATGGCTGCAGAACAATTTAAGATAGAGATTTTAGCTTTAAACCATGCCTGTTCCTCATGCCCAGGAGTGATGAGCAGGCAAGAGGGCAACTGTGCTGGCAAGTCTGAGACCACCACAGAGGTCTGTGTCAGTGTGCAGTCTCTCACCCCCTGGGACAGTATTTCCTTCTGAAGCCTGTCCTGAGGCAGCACTAACCTCATCCATGCACAAAATCCTCACAATTACTGGCAGAACTCATGTTTTAACAGGGCCTTGGGCATTCCTGCTCCAAACCGAAGTTCTGCCCATTGGAGAGGCTCACTTCAATGGGAAACAGCTCCTCTCACTCACTAGTCTCCCAGGCTGCTGTAGCAAAAGTTGCCCTGACACTCAAGCCCTGCACAATCACTCAAGAAGCATACCTTTGGCTGGAGTTGTTCTTTTCGGAAAATCCACTGTGTCAGCACCAGGGTCTTCTGGGAGCTTTTTACCTTCAAAGGGCAAGTGGAGAGGTGTGAGACTCCTCCTCTCCTCACCTGCCTCGGCCCAACAGCTCTTTGCCACTTGCAGGAACAAACCCAAAGGCGAGCTGAAGCCAAGCGACCAGCATGTCACAGGAGGGGACATGGGGGGCATTAGCCACACTGCAGGCAGAATGTGCCCAGCTGGGGTGGGGGGCAAAGAGAGCTGGAGAAAGCACCCAATTAAACCATGGAAAAAGTAAAACCAAGAGCGCACTCACCTCTGGAGAACCACTCGTCTATTGGTGAGGTGGAGAGGACAGGAGAGAGGGGAGGCAGGAGGAGAGAAGTGCCAACAGCGTCATGGGGCAGATCATTTGGCAAGAAAGCAAAGAGAAGGGGAAGGGGCAACACAGGAGAAAAGGGAAGGCGTGGAATTAGTGGACATGTATCTGTCACCATCCCACCACCACAGACACCCACCACAGCTTGTATCAAATGCTTTGGGCAAGCCAAGCAACAGCTCCCAGAGCCAGGGAAGCAGGGACCACTGCGCCTCCAGAGAAAGCTGCCCTTTAGGCTTCACATGAGATGCCCGAGTAAGAGCACAAAGACCAACCTCAACACTTGTCTCTGTTCCCCTCCCTCCCTTCCCTGATGCTGCTGGCACACGAACCTTTGCCCTTCTTGGCCCCGAAGCAGCTGGCATTGTGGGGCCCAGCGTTGTTGGCAGGGACAAGGGGCGTCTCCTGGTAGCGCTCGGCGTGGGGGATCTCACGGTGGACTTGGTAAGACAGGTTCCTCAGCAGGCACACACAGTTCTCCACCAGCTGTGGAGAGAACCAGAGTGTCTGACTCAGACAGGGTCTCTGAGTACTCCAGGTCTGTGAGTGAGGGTCTGGCCCAGCCTTCAGCTTACAGCCCAAAGAAAATTCAAGCCAAGACCTTATCCAGGCTGATCAGGAAGCCCTGAATCAGGTGACAGTGGTGTGGGGATGAGTGACACAATCAGGCCGTGTTGGAGGGCCAGCATTCCAACTCAAACTGCAGGCTAAGTGCCAGACACTTCCTAGTCCAAGAGTGCCAGGTGCACCGCACACAGGCTCTCCCTTTCCCAACACCAGTCCCACTGTGGTACCTTGCTGTCCGAGTCCTTCTGGCTGATCTCCGACTGCATGATGTAGATCAGGGCATCCACCAACCCGTCACATTCCCGCAGCTTCCGACGGGCCTCGCTCCGCTCTGAGCTCACATTCCTGGCAGGCAAGAGAGACAGCTGAGGGACAGCCCACACCCGACACAGCTCAAGAGATAAAACAGCTCCCGTAGCTCCCCTCACTGAGGGCAAATGCCCCCAAACTCAAGGCCTGCACCACCAGCAGCTGTTTTATGACAGCAGTTGCTCCACAGTCCTCTGGAAGCACCAGTAACAGCCCAGAAGGAGTGCTGCAGCCCAAACCCAGGCCAGTGCTCTGCCAGATCCATACCTAAGGCAGCCAGCGGTGTTGGTGAGCACTGACTCCCACTCTATATGGCGGGGTTTGGAATCCTCGTTGGGCTCCCGCTCCCAGCCGGAGCGGGGAATGACCACTTCATCAGTCAGGGCATGTAGTGCGTGATCCACAATGGCCATCTTGATGGAGTCGTGCGAGGACAGGTTCCACAGCGTCCCTGCAATGCCACAAATGGAAGGTGAGCACCTGGCCCCTGACCTCAGACCCCACCCCAGGGGCCAGCCTGTCTTGCCCTCGCTGGAGCCACTACCTGTGATGACCTCGGTGAGGTCCATGTCGTGGGCCTTGCGCAGCAGGCGCACCAGCGCGGGCACCCCGTCGCAGTTCTTGATGGCGATCTTGTTATCCTGGTCCTTGCCGAAGGAGATGTTCTTGAGAGCTCCGCAGGCGCCGTAGTGCACCTCCTTCTTGGGGTGATCCAGCAGCCCCACGAGCACGGGGATGCCCTTCAGCCGGCGCACCTCTGTCTTCACCTTGTCATTGCGGTAGCATAGGTGCTGCAGGTAGGCGGCCGCGTTGGACTTGACGGCGTCCAGCCGGAAGCTCAGCATGGCTATGACCTCCGGCAGCTCTGGCTGGCGCCAGTTCCCCGGGGCCGGGCCGCCTTTCCGCAGGCTGTCCAGGCTGGCCAGGCTGCCCCGCTCGTGCTGGGCCAGCGGGGCCCAGTAGTACCGGTCGGGGGCCACTTCATCCACCAGCATGTCTTCATAACTCCTAGAAGAGAGGGCAGAAGGCATCTGAGCACAATCCTGGACCTGGGGGAGGCAGTGCCCCCTTCCAGCCCACCAGAAGGGATGAAACTGGAACTTGGTCTCTGACCCCTGCAGAGGCAGGAACCAGCCCTGGGGCACAGGGAAGAGCCAGCCCCACAGGCAAGGTGTGCTGCTGCCCTGGGGACAGGCCAAGTTGGGCACCAAGAGCCACACATGCTCCAGGGATCAATCTCATGGCTCCCAGGGCAGGCCCAGGGAAGAGCTGTGGTCCCAGACCCCTGCCCTGGCCAGGAACAGCAGCTCATCTATAGACTGGTAGAACTGGGAAGGAGCCCAGACAAGCACATAGAAGATTACAGTGTAACTACTACCCTGCATGCCAAACATTTCACTCCCCCAGAACATACACCTTTCAAATCCCAGATTCTCCCATTCCACAGTCACAAAACCCCCAGGCACTGTGGCATTGCTGTAGTGCGGTGGCAGGCTGCCAGGCCGGCTTCCAGCAGGTCCCAGTGGGAACATGTCCCAGGCCTGGCTGCTCAGAGGTGCTGAGGAGCAGCAGCACGAGGCTGGAGCGAGACACAGCCACCAACACTTTGCAACACAGCTGGCACCTGAATCCCACACCTGTGCCAAGACTCACACTCCCCAAAAGGGAGTTCCTGTCCCACCCTGGTGCTGGATCCGACATCCTCTGGTGCTGGACCCCTCCAGGCAAGATGGGGCTGGCAGGAAAGGGGAAGGACCCCCTTCCCTCTTTCCCTGCAGAGAGAGAGCTCTGACAAGAGCCCCAGAGCAGGGGCCGGAGCTCTCCGCAGCCGGTGGCAGCCAGCATGCACAGCATCCCACAGCTCGAGGCGCTCCTTCGGCTCCCTGAGCTGCCTCCCCGAAGGAAGTCGTTAACAGCCAGGCTCCTGCTCAAGACAAACATCTCTGAGGCGGGGGGGGGGGGGGGGGGGGATGCTGCTCTCCCTGTTCCCATTCCTGTGAGCTGGGCAGTCAGTGTGGACAGTAACTGAGAAGGCAGGGGACAAGCCAAGTTCAACAGCACATGGCTTCCACAGATTGCTGTGATCTTTATCGCCCTGCCAGGGGAGAAGGAGAGCTGGCTCAGGGGCCCAGCAATGCATCTTTCATACCCTGAGTCATTCCTGCAACTCCAACAGAGCTGACCTTCTCCCTCTAGGTGACCCACATCCCCCAGTCTCCCATCTGGCTGCAGCTCCTGCACTTGACTCCTGTAACCCCCGTCCACCAGGATGTGGGGGAGCAGGAGCACAGACACCTTCCTGCACAGCAGAGAAGGCCACCCAGGACACAGCCCAGGGAAAGCACACAAGCCAGAGTCTCTGGACAAGCCAGGGGTTGGACATACTTGTGCAACCCCTTCTGCCCAAGATGCTCCCTGAGGTACAAGACCTGATGGCCATGTACTCCAAACTGCCAACACTGGCTTGTCCTGGGCTGCCCAAGGAGGGAGAAGCCTGGAGCAGCCCTGCCTGCCCTCCTCCAGCTGGCACAAGCTGCACAAAGCAAGGAGGCTGAGCAAATCCATCTGGGTGAGCAACTGACCCAACTGGTTCACCACAGCCCAGAAGCACTTGTGCTGGCACCAGCCACAAGGACAGACAAGGCTGTTCCTTCAGTCCCCCTGGCAGCCAGGAGCCACCATGGATTTCTAGCACGCACCTGGATTGGGCAGATCTCCACAGGGGCTGGCAAGAGCCTCCTTTCCCCCAGGTCTCTCCCTGTTGCCTCTGTTTTACGTCCCAGATTCTGATACGTCCCCAGCCACCTGTGCTGAGCCTTACCTGTCTGCCTGGGTCCACTCTGGGGCACTCAGGAGGTGCTGGCACAGTCCCTTCTCCACCTCCAGGAGTCTGTCTCCGCCCCTTGCTCCATCACTACCTCACCAGCCTCAGAGCAATCCCCCAGCACCTGCCCAAAGCCCTGCTGACAGCTCAGTCAGAAGCAAAGCAGGAAGCAGCACTTGTGCAGGGACAGCTGGCATAAGAGACTAATGGGCAGGAGTCATGGCCTCAGGCAGGTGACATCCTGAATGCCTAGCAGGGCAGGAAAGACCACCAGGACCCTGCTGTGGCCTCTGAGGGCAGCGTAGCCCAGGAAGTTGAAGGAGCCACCATCACCGCAGACACACAAGGGGGAGAAGCTGCTGTTGCTGCCAAACAGGTTGAGCAGCTTCTCCCGTCCTGCCCTGCCCTGCCCTGCAGCAGGGTCGGGCTGTGCAGGAACGAACTCCAGCTGAGCCCTGCTCACCCCAGCCTGGGCTAAGCTCCCCTTTCCGGGGCTGCTCTTGGCTCAGGGTGAGCACAATCATGGAACTGCAGCTGCTCCCAACACACAGCCCACACAGGCACCGCTCCCAAAGGGATATGCCACACTGGGGCACACACAGCCCTGGTGGCACAGACGGAAAAGCCTGGAGCTATATCCTGCTGCCCACTGGAACTCCTGGCTAGAGGACAACCGGCTCAATTAGCACCCAGGTTTAACCACCAATTAAGCAGACAATTAGAAGCAGATGCAAGTTTTCTCCTGTGTGAGCCGCATGTGACTCAGTTCATAGTGTTCTGTCCATGGTCCTCCCCCCTCCAAGGATGGTAAAGTTCAAGGGACCCCAGAGCACCCTAGAGACTCCTGCAACGTACCTGAGCCGTCGCCGAGCATCAGACGGAGTGCCTGCCCTCCTGGCTGTGCCATAGTCAGACATGAGCCCATAGTCCACATCTTCAAAGCCCACACTGCGCTGGTCGTCCTCCAGGCCGTAGGGTTCGGGGTGGAAATGGTTGAGGTCCATGTTGCTGCCCCCAACACGCACCTGGGGCTGGGGGCCGTAGATGTCCTGGCGGCTGGGGGCCCGGTAGGTGTCCATGGAAGGGCGGTAGCGCTCATCAATGCGGGTGACGCGGGACAGGCTGCCATAGCTGTGGTCGCTGCCTGGGTACCCGTCCTCGTAGGGGCGGCCGTAGCCATCGGGGTAGTGGTAGTTGCGAGGGAGAGTGGCCGTGCCTGCCGGGCCCAGGTAGCTGCCGGGGCCCCCGTTGCCGTTCTTGCGGAAGTTCCTGTCCATGGTCTGGACGTAGTTGCTGGTGACAGGGGATGTTTCCAAAGGCATCCCGTCAGGCCCCACTGGCACCTGCTGCACCATCCGGGTGGTCACAGTCTTCACCACTTTCTTCACCTGGAAGGGGTGACACACATGCAGGGCACGGTCACATCAGGAACCCCACCATGTCCCTGTGTTCCTGGATTTCCCTTCCAGCCCAGCATCTTACTTCAGGTATGTTTCACACTCTGTTTCAGCTCATGGCAGAGCACCCAGCCACCAGGGTCCCTCACCATGCCCTGTCCCTCCATGATGTCCCCAGGCCCGTACCGTGGTCTCTGTACGCCGAGTTGTCCCATCATCTGATGTCTCCACAGACACGACCGACATGGCCCCTTCTGGGTCCTCCTCCATGGTGTACGTCTCCTCCACTATCTGGCCCGGGTCCTGCATCCTGGGGATTGTGCTGTACAAGAGGTGGCTGTGGTCCTGAGGAGAGAAAGTGACAGGCAGTCAGGCCCTGTCACCAATCTGTGCCTTCCTGGTATCAGCTGGATGAGAGATCTTTCTTCACTCGGAGCCCTGATACCTTTTGGAAGAAGGTACCTTTGAGCCAGGGTGGCCACATGAGGAGCCCAAATCACCCTCTCCCAGTTGGAATGGGGACACTGGGGCACTGTCCTACACCCTCCCACAGCAAGCAGGCTGCCCACAGCCAGAGGCCTCAGCTCCCCCTACCTGTGGCCCGTTGAGCTTCAGATCTGAATATTTCTGCCTTTCCAGGTCAGCATCGCCCAGGAAACGTCCGTTCTGAAACACAGCAGGGCAGCAGGCCTGTTACTACACTCATTGCCCACATACCCATCCTTACTTCCCTGTAGGGCCCTGAGCAGCCCATCTCATGCACCTGACAGAGATACCCACCATGCAACCCATGGGAGCCCCCAGCAGAGGAACACCATCCTCAGGGGTGTGTGCCACATGCAGCAAATCTCTTCTATGTCAGCCAGGGCAAGAGTCGGAGGAGACACCCCGACACCCCAGCTCTCCCACACGCTCCTGATGGAATGGCCATGACCCTTCCCTGCTCCCTGGCAGGGCCCTGGAAGCCTTCCACATCTCCTGACACAGGAGTCACCAGTGACCCCAGAGGCCCCCCTGGGCCTGAGAGAACCGTGCGGTTGCCGATCACAGGGTGCTGCCATTTGACACTTGAACTCTTCCTCTGTCCACCCTGCCCCACAGATCCCTCCTGGGACCACCACCTTCCACAGACAGAAATGCACCTGGCTCCTGCACCATGCATCAGCCCTCCAAGCACCCCTCTCCAAGACTGAGCCTGAGAAAGTGAGGAGACGCCTCTGCCAAGGCAGATGAAACCACATTTCCAGCCCTGTAGAGAAGATCTCTCCCAGCCCTGGTTTGGCCATGTTGGGACAGACAGACTCCAGGGATTTGCTCTTTGTCACACACAGAGGGACACACACACCCCAACCTCAGCATTTCAGCTGCCCTCCAAGCAGCTGAGTGGGATGGGGAGCAGAGATGCTCTGGAACTGAGCACACCAACCTCTGACCTTCCCAAAACCAGAGCAGAGCTGACCCGGCAGCAAGACCCTCCAGAATGGCACCTCCTCTCCTGAAGCCTGCCTGCCAAGGGAAGTCTGCACACCCCCAGACCGACTCCAGTACACCAGTGCCACAAGAACAGCCGGGCCCTCCTCCAACTCCTGTATCCAAGGAGGGCTGAGGGGAGGCAGCTCCGGGGGCTCCAGGAGCCTGTGCACACCCCTCTGCCAAGGGGGTGTTTTACCTGGTGCCGCCGGGTGAGCGTGCCGTTGGCCAAGCTCGGGCCCGCGTCCTGTGGGGAGACCCGGACTCGCTCCAGCTGGGCCGAGACATGGCGCCGTTCCTCCTCCAGGGCCCGGGTCAGCTTCTCGAACTGTGCCTCCTGCTCCTTGACAGAGGCAAGGATGCTGGCGGTCGACTCCACTTCTGAGTCGTCCATGGGTGACGGGTGCCCAGGGTGGGCAGGGCGGGGGGCACGGGGAGGCACACGCAGAGGCGGCTTGGTGTCAAGGTGAGGGTGGGAAAAATGAGCCAGAAAGGCAGAAGCCCCTCTCTTCACTGCGTATGATTTTGGGGGAGGAAAGGAGGAGAGAAGAGCGGTCAGAAGAGACTGATTCATTAAGACAGATTTTCAGAACAGGAAAATAATAAAATCTTATGGCATTAACACCCGCTCCCACCCATCACCAGAGAGCTGGCAAGAGGGTCCTGGAGCAGGACTCAGATGCAAACTGCTCCAGCATTAAAGCTTGGAAAGGTGGCACCGTGGGAATGGAAGGTGCCCCCAGCACAGCATACAGCTGGGGCTGAGCCAGGTTCAGAAGAGCTGCTGTGGGCTGAGGGAAAACCTCATGAGCAGACAGTGGAGGAGGGGAGGGCATGTCCCTGGGGTGGGGCAGGGGACACTCCTGAAGAATGAGAAGTGATCCATATCCTAATGCTTCCTCCAAGGAAGGGCAGAGGGAGAGGGCCATGCCACTTATCTGCTCCCTCCTCCCTAGTAAGATAAGCGATGGGGAGACAGCTCTGGCTCCACAGCTCCTTCCTAGCCAGGAAAGAGGACGGAATGAATCCGTTAGGGGGATTACATGAGCCCCTGACAGCTGCCAAAACTCACCACCCTCCAGGTATCCACCAGGGCTCTCCCTCCAAGGATCCTCAGCCCACAGACCTGGGAAAGGGCTTCAGCCAGGACCGCTCCAACACCCCCTCCCAAAGGAGAACAGCAAGTGAGCCACAATCAACATTTGGGTACAGAAAGGCAATATTCTTCCATACAGACCTGTCAGAGGAGGAAGCTCAGGTTTGATTGGCAAAGGCACGGGACAGCCAGGTCTAGACGCAGAGAGTCATGGGAGAAACAGCCCAGCCACCACAGTGAGGAAGCAGGAGGGAAGAGAGCTGCAGGGACAGCAGGAGCAGGTTAAAATCACACACAGGAAGCCCTAAACAGGAGGTAGGGCGGGCACGGAACCAGGAAATGGGCACCTCTCACCCACCCCCCCACTCTGAGGGACGGGTCTGGAAGGGCCAGTGGGGTGACAGATGCGGTGCTGCTCCCCCAACAGCCCCCCAAGCTCCACGGAGACTCCAGCAGCCGTCTCTGTTCCCACCGACAGGAGAAACGGCAGAGATGGAGAGGAGTGGCCAGGGCTCAGCCTCCACCTCTCCTGCGCAGTCCGACCAAGTCCCTGCAAGCCTGAGAGGTTTTCCCAAAGCTGTGCAGTCATGGCAGGCATGTGGGGACTCGCTCAAGCCAGGCAGGCAGCACAGAGGCTGCTTTCCCACGGTCTCCAACAGCAGCTCTGCCCACTCCACTCCCCGGTGCCACCGCCCCAGAGGGCCGATAAAGATGACCTGGGGCTGAGAGCTCATGCAGGCAGCATCCCTGTTCCCACCACCTCCTGCAGCCCCTCCAGACCCATCCTGCAGCACATGCTGCTGCACAGCAGCTCAGTAAAATCTTCTGATCTGTCAAACCCCTACCCACTCCTCCCGTGGCTCTGTTCCCCAAAGCCTCCCTCTAGTACAGGCACGTGTCAGCCATGGTGGCACTGCCGCAACGGAGCGCAGCCATGCAGGACGGATGTTTTCCATATGCTTTGGAGGGTGCCCACAGCATGTTCTATCATCTGGTCACTGCCACTCTGTCATCTGCCTTCATAAATAAAAAAATACAGTTGCTCTACTCGTGCCCATGTGGTGCCAAGCAGAAGAAGGAGCCGTGGCACACTCACTCCAGGGAGAATGCAGCCCACCACCCTCCGGAGCCCAAGCAAGCTTTTGGAGGCTCCTAGACATGACTCCTGGCTCAAGCATGCAGCTTTCCACCCCTCCCACCTTTCAACAGGTACTCCCTGAGGTTTTTCCAACAGATTGGCTCCCCAAGCCTTGTATGGAAATGCAGGGATGGCTCTGACCCTTGCTGTTCCCCTCCCCTGTGGATTTGCAGGATTCTCCAAAGGAGAGGGTTGGTGCCTCCCAGAACAGTGCTGATACATCCCAACTCTCATCTATGAGTAACACTCCCTGTCTCTGGTGGGCTACCACCCACTTTAAGCAAGGGCACAGAACCCCAGCCTTTCCAGGACTCCCTGATGGAAGAGGACCAGATCCTTGCCACAAGCCAGTGTTGTCCAGCAGGACACAGCAATCCTACCACCCCAGACACCCTATGCAACTACAGCATCCAAAGTCCCAGCCAGCAGTCCCCCTAGCTTGTTGGGATTTGTTTCCAGAGTGGTATTTCAGCAAACCCTTTAGAAGAGAGGAACTGTGGAGAAGCAATCCTCTACAACATAGCCTTGTCAAAGCAGCTGTGCTCCCTGGCTGGCCCTCAAATGTCCCAATGCAGAAGAGGCAGATTTTTAGGGCACAGAGGCAGCTCCCTGAGTGCAAGGAGAGACTTGGCTGGTTTGGTCTCATGAAGAGGATCATGCCTGCAGCAAGTGTAGACTAGCAGGGTCTGGATCTGTGGGAAGCATGGACAGGAGATACAGAAGCCCCAGAAGATTCCCTTGGTCCCAACATGGCTGCCAGGCAGGGCCCACACAGCCCATAGGGACACCCCAGCCCCAAATCCCCACCTCTGCACATTCCCTGGGAATGGGGCTGGGAAACATGGACACTAACAATGAAACTTGCGGGGCTCTTAGGGCCCCAGATAAGGGGCCAGAGCAGCTGTGAGGCTGTTTCCTTCCCGTCCCTTCCACAGGGAGTAAACACAACAGCAGGGGAGGGAACAGGACAGGTCCTGTACCCTCTGGCTCCAGTGGATGCTCAAGGAGGGACCACCTGAGGGTCTCCCAGCAGGATCAGACCATATTAAACAAAGAGACTCAGTGATGGGGGGTTGCACTGCCTACACAGTTTGCATTCCTGCCCTGAGCACTGGACACAGCTCCACAATGGGCAAGAAGTGCCAGCAGAACACGGTCTCTCCCAGTTTTTCTCCACCACCAGGACAGATCAGCTCCCTCTGCCCTCGTTCCAGCCATTGTCTTCATCGACCTGGGATTAAAGATGTAATTACAGAGAAGCAGTGCCAGGTCCAGAGAGGTCAGCAAGAGCTGTCTCCTCATTCACAGCCAGCACTATCCCAGCTGGAGCATGGTCATATTCCCTGGGTTTGGCACACAAACCCCAAACTTGGCCCTACACCCCCCAGCTGTGAGGAACTTGCCCCACATTCAGGGATAGGGACCCTTGACACATTCCAATGCCACCTGCGCACTCAGTGGCCATCTCTGGAAAGAGACAGGGAGGGCAGGAAGGGCAGAGCCTCAGCTCTGCATTCTGCTCCCTCCAGCAGTGAGCTACTCGTGACAGTGCAAAGCCAAGTACACAGGAACCCGCAAGGGTGAAATTCCAGGGATTGCTTTGCACCCATTCCCCTCCTCCTCCCCCCAAGCCTCTGAAGATCCAACTACAGAGCATTCTTCCAGAGCCAGACCCTGACCAGCTCTGAAGATGGCTCATGAAAGCCATGATGAGAGAGGCACTTGCTGACACACCCATTACTTAAAAACCCCAACAAGCCAAAAATATTTCAGCTGGCTCAGTTCAGGGCAAACCAAAAAGCCTGAGGACAAAGCACACCCTGAGCAGCTTCACCCCAGAGGCAGAATCCTCTCTGTCCTCCCAGCAATCAGTATGAGGGAACCCCACGAAACAATGCAACAACCCAGGAAGTTTCACACCTAAATCCCCCTGGACTTATCTCCCAACTCCCTGGCACCAACCTCACCCTGTGCTGTGCCCACAGGTCCCAAAGCCAGAGCTGGTCCACTGGAGAGATGTCACAGAGCCTCCTTGCTGGCCAGGAAGCAGCTGCCAGCCACCTGTGTGCATGGAACTTCCCCACCACAATCTTCCCATCTGGATAAAGGCTTGGATACAGTCAGGCACCCCAAATCCTGAGCCCTCCACAGCTCTTCTGCGGTAGCAAGCTGTGACACAGCAGGTTCTTCCAAAACTTCTCAGCCCAGCTTCTTCAGCAGAAGTGCCTTCCCACAGAATAAATCCTTTGCCTGGAAAAATAAATTTCCAGGGCCAAACCACAGACATACCCACCTAGAGTTCACCTACACCCTCCTCTGCCAGAGGATGGAGTCCAGGCCTTGAAGGCTCCCGACCAGGAGTGTTTTTCTGGAGTGTGCCATGGAAAGATTAACCCCAGGGCCCAGACCGAGCCAGCCCATGGGCAATTGTACTCCACAGGCCAGGGAAAATGGACAAGATCCAGCAGATAAGACTCAGGCTGGAGGCTTGACAGGCAGCACTGCTGCAGCACAGGGGATCTCCAGCACAGTCCTCTATGTGGATTCTTCCAACAACCTGCTCCAGCCCTGCCCCATGCCCTGTGTCTCTAGAGAGCTGTCACCCAAAGGTCTTGGGATCCCTGGGGCTGAGGCTGCTGCCTCAGCAGGGAACACTTTGGGCAAAGTCCCACCCAAGCACCTACAAAGTCAGAATCTCCTCTGCCACATCATCCCCACCCCAGCACCCTGTTAAGGGACACACCAGGTGCTCACTGCCATCGTCCTGCTGCCACCACGGAGGAGGAACAGAGCTGAATCAGCTCTGTCTGCTACGTCCCAGCCCTTCAGACAGCTTTACTGCTTGTTTGTGAACCCCAGACACCTGTCCAGCACATGGCAAGCTTTGTCACACAGCCAGACACCCTTGGCAGCCCCCACACCATGAAGCATGAGAAAAGCCCTTCTCTAGCTCCAGAGTTGGGATGGAGACAGTCCTTCATCCAGGCTAGCTGAGCCTCTGTGGGGCTCCTGGGCCAGAGGCACCTGCCAGGCTGACAGAGAGGGAATCTTTGATCCTGAAGAATTCTGCAATACAGTCCCCAACTCCACTCCAGTAACTGGCCCTTCTCTCTCAGCCCGAGGGCCTGAGGAGAGCCAGTTGGCTGCCCACTCTCTGAAAGCTCTCAGCACCAGATCCCATCCTCGAGAGAGAGAGGAAGCAATAAATTCTCCTGGTTCCAGCTGCCTATCATGATGCACTTATGAAAAACAGAAACGCCATCAATAACTCAAGCCTGCAATTGTCCGAGCGCTTGCAGTGCACTTGCTCTGCACAGGCTCACAGCCCTGCTAATTCGCCACAGGCTTCTGGTCAGTCTCGATTACCTAAAAAATAAATGAGCCAGCATCCTTGGCATCTTTCCCCATGCCAAGCACCGGGTCCAGGCTCACACATCAACCCTTAGACCTCAGCCTGGCTGAAGCAGTAGGGCATGGGAGGGAAGACCACAGGCCCAGGCTCACCTGCTCCTGTGTCCAGCTGAGAATATCCATGGCCCTCAGGCCATGGGGGGGAAGCAGGACAGCTGATGGTGGGCAGTAGATCCCATATCCCTGTGCAAGTGAAGTAAAGTTTTGGCTGTTTCTCTCCCAACCCCAGAGGCAGGAAGGTGCCCACAGCAATCACTTCAAAAGAGCCCACCCTTGAGGGACCCCTGCCCAGGCTGACACATCTTTGCTGCCGGGTTGTGTGAGGACCTTTGCTCCCAGCCTATCCTGGCCCTGCCAGAGCCTACATCAGGAGAGAGGTTTCCCCACATCTCCTGCCCTGAGCTCCAGCTGTCTCCCTGGTCCCCAGGAGGGCTCTTCTGGCTGGCAGGTCACAGTGCACAGTGGACTTCAGGCAGGCTGGCAGGAAAAGGCTGCTCGGGCAGCAGGTTGGACACCGCTTTAGGCGCCTGCCTGCTCCGGCCCAGCCCCACCTTCCCCAGTGGGGAGCCGTGCCCCAGGTGCCGGTCACCGGTCACCGCAGGAGCCCAGCGGGTGAACACCCAGGAGCAGCGCTGCGGGCAGGGACAGGCAGAGTTGCTCCTCCTCCGCCCTTCACACCCAACTGGTTGGACTGGCAGCGGGATCACCACCTGGCCTACCTCACCTGCCACCCCCAGTGCCAGGGATGATGGACACGTAGCCGGGATGGGTTGGGAAAGCCTCCCTTAGGAGAGGGGAGTCACCTGGAGATGCAAGACAGGCGCAGATCGAACCTTATAAGGGAGTGGGCAGGCAGCCAGGGAACAGGATGAGGAGGGAGCGATAAGGACAGGGTGGGGCTGGAAGGGAGGAAGTAGGAGCTTGGCTCGTTCCCTCAGCCAGGGTAGGGGGCCGAGAATGGAGATACCCATCGGGTCTGCAGGACGGGTCTGGACACAGCCGACAGTTGTGAAACACGGGCCATCCCCTGGGGATCTGTCCCTGGATGCGCTGAGGTCAGCAGACCCGTGCCACCCCAGCAAGGTGCAGAGTGAGGCAGAAGAGCACAGAGCAGTGCAGGGTCGGCTGTGGAGAGCTGGGATTGTTCTGCTGGAATGCCAGCAATCCTGCAGCGGGGCAGCTGTCCCCCTAGGCACATCAGGGGCCACTCACCCCTCTCTGAGCACAGCCAGGACATAGCATGCCAGGAGCTCATTCCTTCCAGGAGAGCCGGGAAGCTGCCGACCCTCTGCAGAGGCTGGATGGACCACTATGGCGAGAGGAAGGGAGATGAGCTTCCCTCGGCATTTGCAGGGAGGAGAGGGCTGCAGGAGGGCAGCCAAGCCGCTGGGCTCCAGGCAGAGAGTCCAGGACGGCCGCAGGGCTGGAGCCTTCCTGCCAGCAACATCCTGCTGCATCCCACTGCCCACGGACACCTCAGCAGCCCTGCTGGCACCGGGCACTGCTGAGAGGGTCCCCACCCTGGGGATAGTAGCAAGCAGGGTCCCTGCCACCCCTCTGCACCAGCCCCACGACTCAACACCCCCAGGCCCAGGAGATTCACATGTCAGGAGCCCTGCAGCAGCACAAAGGCGGCTCTCTCCTCGCTGTGGGAATTCGCAGCTGAGTGCTCGGTACGGACAAAGGGATTTCACAGGCACATCCCCAGCCGGCGGCCGGCCTCCCTCCCCCCGGCGTCCCCGCTTCCTGTCACAGTAGCACCAGACCTCGGGGGCGCAGCAGCAAACAAACACCCAGCGCCGGATTCTGGGAATGGGGCCAGAGCATTCCCGGGGCAGGCCACGCTCCGGCAAGCCAGCGAGCTCCTGCTTTACCCCAGCGGCTCCCGGGCAGAGGGAGGCAGCAGCCCCCGGCTCTGCCACCGCGACCCGAGGTGAGCAGGGCGGACTGCAGGTCAGCCCCCTGCTCCACCCAAGGAACGGTGGCCACCTCAAAGGGGAACATGAGATGTCCCCACGGCCACAAGGCTCAGGGGACGCTGGCGCTGAGCTGAAGGTCAACGCGGCCCCCCAGGCTCCAGCCACGCCAATGTCCCTGCCCTTCAACCATCCCCCCACCCTCTGCTAGGCTCAACTTTCCCATTCAGCTGCCTCTCTCCCGTAGGGAAAACAAACACACCAGAGATAAGGGCCATATTGGCAGAGTCCAGGGAGCAAAGTCCCCTCAGTGAGACCTGAGGCTGCCTGCCCAACCCGACGGCACGGCAGATGGGGGAAACTGCTCTGTCTCCCCATCCCAGGGGCACATGAGCTACTCCAGAGCTCACAAGTGCTGCTGGCTGTGCTCAAGCAAAGGCGACAGTCTGGTGGCCAGCATTTCCAGGAGGATTAGGGGCAGCCTCCCTTCATCAGGGCACGGGCACAAGCACCTGAAGCTACCTGTGCCAGCCCAGCACCCAAACACATGGATTTGGGACCCTTCCCAGGCACAGAGCCCTTCCCACAGCCCTCTTCCAAAGGAAGTCACTTGAGATAATTTCCTGTCCCACACCTGCAGCCCCAGGAACCGGTCCTGGCTTCCAGGCCCTGCTCCAACCAGTGGATAAAGGAGCAGGGCCTGGAAGCACAGGGGAATCTCACTGGCACCAGCACAGGACCTGCACTACTGGGGACAGTCAGCACTATCTGCCTGTCCAGCAAGTCACCAAGGAACCATGACCAGGAGTGGGGAGAAGGGTAGGAGATGGCACCCCAGCCTTCCCACGTGGGGTCTTCCCACCCAAAGGGTACCCAGGCACCCCTGAGATGGACAGGGCACCCTTCCCTCTTCCAGAGGAGACACCCTCCCCTCCCCACACTGACCAAACAGGTGAACTAGCATTTCGTGAGGGAGTGGCCAGGAGGGAATTGCCGAGATTAAGACAAACCAGCCTGAGGGAGTGGCCCAGGAGTGGGACCCCCTGCCCCCCCTCGCCCCAGCCAGCCTGCACTCCCGGAGCAGGTAGGGCGGCCACAGGCTGAGTCAGAGCACAAACCACGCGGGGCTGGGCTCTGGCTCCGCTCGCTCGGCATGACCTCATCAGGTGCCCGGCTCTCTCTAATTGCACGCGTGCGTCTGCTGGAGATGGCTCCGACGGCCCTGCCAAGAGCAGTAATGAATGGGTGAAGGAAAGCCACTGGAGAAGCATCAGGCAGGAGCCAGGGACTGAATCACGGCTGGAGGTGGGGAAAGGGGCTGCTGCAGCAGGGTGACAGCAAGTCCCCCAGAGTGCTGCAAGGCCCCACAAGGTGCACACACAGGCTAGCAGGAGCCAGCACTCACACACAGCAGCAAGGGATAAACAGGACAGTGGGTCAGCAGGACTCCATCCTTCCCAGCCCCCTGCTCAAACTGTTTGCACCCCCAACTCTCTCACTGAGAAGTGCCTTCCCAGGCTCCTGTGCAAGCCGAAGGGAAGGAAACCTGTGCTTACTAGTCAGACAGGAGATGACATCGTGGCTTCCCTTTCCTGCAAGTTTCTAAACACGACGTCCTGCCAAGGGCCACTCCCCACTGTCCCTGCCCTGCATGCAGACGATCTGGAACCCGGCTGGGAATGCCAGGCATGGGCACCACCACCAGCCCAGCCTCAGCCAGCTGTGCCAGCCAGGATGTCAGCATGGCTCACCCAGGAGACCAGATGCCTGGCCTTCCAGCTTGCTGGAAGCAGTCTGCCTCCAGGGAACACATCTGAGGGTTCTTCACCCATAGTGCTATCACATTCCCAACGAGGGCTGGAGCATCCTATGATGGGAGGGTGGCAGATCTTGTCCAACCCCATGAGGCTCTGGCTGTGCCTGCCATGCCCCAGAGATGGGTTGGTTACCTGTAGAGTTACAGCAGCACCAACACCACAACCCCAACACAACATGTGCCCCCCCTAAGCCAGCTCTCCAGGCTCCCTCATACACTTCATCTCCATGTCTGCACAACTCCCTCAGAACTCTGACACTGTGGGGCTGCCAAGGCTCCTGAAGGCAGAACAGAGCACCCTTGGGAAGCCAGGAAGGAGTCCTCTTTGAGCTCTCATTGCTGCCAGAGTTTTGCTCTGCAGGCCCATCCACCTGCCCTTCAAAGGGCAGCTCCTCTTGCTGCCGAAAGGAGAATGGAGAAGGGAAGTGAGTGGTTTTCCAGCACAGCCAGCTGCTGGGGACAGACCATGGGCAGAGATCAGGGGAGAGCAGGTGGCTCTGCCACACCAGTGCGTTCTGGAGGTAAAAGCAGGCAATAAAGAGGAGAGTAAGGATGGCACAAAGCTAACCTGGAGAAGGCAGGCTCCCCACATCAAAGAGGATTTCTCCCAGAAACAACTTGGGCTCTCCACCTCCTCCCCCTCAGACCCCCAGTGAGCAGGAAGGGGACAACATCTTTCCCCCTGGAGCAAGCTGGCCTGCCCACAGCCAAGCCAATCATGGCAAGCAGCAGCCCGGCATGCAGCAACACGCTCGCAGGAATGTGTTACTCCACTGGGCAAGGGGCTTGCCAGCAG
Organism: Chloebia gouldiae; assembly: GCA_003676055.1. NCBI lineage: Eukaryota > Metazoa > Chordata > Aves > Passeriformes > Passeridae > Chloebia > Chloebia gouldiae. The sequence continues at coordinate 1,719,920 of QUSF01000061.1, forward strand.
CATGCAAACACCCCCGGTGACCCACCCTTCCAGGTCGGAAAAACTCGTCTTTGCAGTTCCATACACTCCCTCCCACCCACAGCAGATACCCACATGCAGCCCAGCACCACCGCCTCCCCTTTCCGACTGGGCCAGGACCAGGTCGGGGAGCACCGGGAAGCAGCTGAGTGAGCCAGGAGCTCTTCTTGGAACAGACCAGCCCCAGCGCCACATGAGATGGGGGTGAGAGGAAAAGGGATTGTCTGGGGACAGTGAGACGCCTTCCTCCTTCTGGATGGGCGGGAACCAGTTCCCCATAGTCATCCAGTCCAAGGCCATCCAGCTCTCACACATGGGGCCACCTTGCTCTCTCCCCCAGGTAATCACTCTCCTGTGCAGGAGGTGCTTTCACAGTTGCAAAAGCTGTGTGATATGAGGGAAGAAGAGAGAGCTGCCCTTCCACTGCCCACTCCTGCACTCTCTGGCTACTTTCTCCCCATGCCTGATGCCCACAGCCCAGCCCTCAGGGACCCAGCAGTAGCAGGTACAGCTCAGGTGTGCCCAGGAGGGCCAGTGAACTTTAAGCAGCATTTGTTGCGACCAGGGCCAATGCCCAGAGGAACAGGAGCAGTCAGGGCCAGGATGGAGGTACGGGAACAGCTCCTGCCCTCACACACAGGAGCCCAGCATACTGCTGCCACCAACTCCAGCCCATCCAGGGGCACCTCATGCAAGTTCTGGAGCTGCAGATGTTTCCAGAGCACCACCACCCTGGTCAGGCTATGAGAGAGCTCTTCCCAAGGCTTGGCCCTTACCCCAGTTTGCCTGGACACTTCCCTGTTTGGGCTGAAAAGCTAGGCACACCTGGACAAGCACCCCACCAAGACTGGTACCACAGCAGAAATTCCCTGTCTCATCAGCGCAAACATCTGGGCACAGACTTGCGAAAATCAAACACGGGGTAAGCCTGGCTCAGGTCCTCAGGCCTGCACTGGCACAAAAGCATTCTTGCAGTGGGTAAGAGCTCTGCAGTGTAAAGTCACCATGCACCTGTAGCATGAGGCTAGGGACACTGGCACAAGTTGTTCCTGGATACCCACCACTCCTGTCAGCCCCCCTGGCAGGGAAGCACATCTCCCTCAAGGCAGCAGGAGTTGGCATGGAGGGCTGGGCAGCAGGGACCAGGTGTGCCCACCTCAGTCCAAGGTCCATACTTAGACCTATGGCAGATGTCCCACTGCCAATCTCCAACCAGCAGCTGCTCTGGGCTGGGAAGAGCAGACGAAAGCAAAGGTGACGGGCACCCTGGTTAAGGGTTGGCCCATCCTGGTACCACGCCTGGCAGCTTGTGCTCCTTAGTCACTGGTTTGCCCCCACACCCAGCAGAGCCAACTCATCTCACCCCTCCTTACACAGGCCATCACAAGGAAGCAGTATTTCTCACAGAGAAAAGTTGCTTCCTCCACAGGCAAAGGGAAACAGGAGGATCACACTGCACCCACTGCCATCCCAAAGTCCTCCAACAGGCTGAAGGCACATAGGAACACAACAGAGCCCATTAATCCAGAGGTCAGGACCCACATGCAGCAGTCACTGGACAGGGCAGAGGGACAGGCACTCCTGTGCCAAACCAACACCAGCAGCCTGCCTGGAGGGAAGGAAGGAAGATCAGCAACAAGCACAAGACAGACAGGAGCTGGACAGACTCATCAGCCTGCTGCTGGGGGTTTCCAGCACAAGAACTGGCTCTAAGAAACCATTTCCTCCCCCAAAAAAGTCACCTCAGATTATATAAAGCAAAGAGAAGGTTGTGGCCACTTCAGAGAATTTGAGGACTTTGGTCAAGAGCCTGTAAATCCAACTCCTTTCTGACAGCCGAATGCTGAGGCACATTTCTGAACTCTGTGCCAGAGGACAACCTCCTCCGCCGGCCAAGCCCTGTGTCACACATAGAGGAGTGCCTGAATTGCCCAGGTTCGGGTTTTGTCATCAAATCCAGCCAACACCTGTTGTCTCCTATTGACCGAAACCAGCTCCAGGTTCTGCTTCTCCCCGTCAGCGAGGCAGGGACAGGACACAGCCACAGTGCTGAGAGACACAAGTGGTCAGACCCAGGAGAGCTCTGTACTTCCCTCGAGACAGCATCACCACAGTCTTAGGCAAGGGCTCTGTCCTTGCCAGCAGTAAATGAGACAGTTTTCAGGGGTTGTTGGGAAGGGAAACCAAGAGCTTTACCCAGCACTTTCCCCCTAAGGCCATAGACACTGGTAAGCTATTTTGAGAAGCCAACAGCCTTCTAGGCATGATCCAAGCCACACTATTATTTTCTGGGTGTCCTAAATCCACCTCCACTGCAGATACAACGGGCCAAGGTCTTATCTCCATGCCAGAGGCTGGAGGAGGGAAGAAATGAGAGGCAATCCAGGGACAGACACTGGCTTGGAGGTCTGGGCTGGACCATTCATCTGACTCCCAGCCCATCTTTAGGGAAGGGATGGCCTCAAGGGCTCCTCAACCACAACAATCAGGCCTCAGGCCCTGACCTCTGGGTCGGAAGGGAGGAGGCTCAGCCCTCTGTGGCAGCCCAGGCAAGCCTGCATGCTCCACTGAGCGAGCACTTTCATCCTCCCACCGCTTCCAGGAAGGTTCTGCACAAGATTCCAGCAATGCTGCACACAGCAAAGTACAGTCATCTGCACATTTAAGAGTCCAGCCAAACTCAACCAAGTGGAGAAGCAGATCCTTAAAAACTGCCTTTATGCTGTTGACAGAGCATGAGCAAACACCAGCAGGTGAAGAACCTGCCTCAAGAAAGCCCTGGGAGCAGGATGGAGCAGACAAGGTAACTCTGGGGAAGACAACTAACAATTTCCCTTCCTAGGCTCTTGCCATTGACCTGATGAACATGGCTCTGGCTCCATTGGCAGGAGCTCCAGCAGAGGCAGGAGCCTAGGAGTCACCAGCCAGCTGCTGACCCCACCTTGCCACATCCAGGAGAGAGGGCATGGAAGTTGAAACTCCAAACAGAAGCTATGAGCATGGCTTACAGGATCCCAGCATGCCTGCAAAGCTGAGGACAAGCTCAATTATCCACACCAAAGACCTGGACAGTCAAGTCCAAAAGCATCTGTGCAGTGCAGGGAGGGCATCAGTGAAACTACAGGTAGCTGCAGTTCAATACCATCACAAGGCTCACGTGCCCAGATGCTTCTCTCTGGCTCACAAGGGGCTGCGCAGAAGCCTGGGTGCCATAACCCTGGGAGAGGAGCCTCCAGCTCCAGCTGGTCACAGGACAGCCCAGGCCCCCAAAATAATGCCGTGTGAGCTCCATCATCACTGGCTCCCTGGAAGGGCAAGGGCACTGAGTCCTTGGAGAGAGAGGGAGGCACTCCAGGAGGTCCACTCCTCTCTCCAACAATCAGAGGAAGCTTTGTTGTCCAGGCTCCCTCGCCCAAAGCCCACGGCCATAACGGAGGTGCCCCACCTCCCTTGTGCCAGCCCGCGGGTGCCTCGCAGATGCCAGCAGCCCTCATGACTGAGAGGTACGCAAACTTTCTCACCCCATGCAAAGTCTCCTCTTTGCAACGCTCCGAGGAGACATAGGAATGCCCACCGTGCAGGGGAAAGCGATGCCGGAGACGGTCACCGGAGAAGGCACGACAAGCGCTGGATAGGGGGAGGCAGCCGGGCTATCGCTAAATGACAGTGTGGCCAAGGCAGACGCAGAACGAACCGGCGGCGGAGCAGACCCCCAAGGCCGGCTCCGGCACAGTCCTGCCTCCACGGGAAGCGCTTCAGAGTCGCTTGAGAGCTCGGGTAGACGGGCCTGTCGGGCTGTTTTGAAGCTCAGAGCGATTCCATTAGGAGGAGCCGCAGCCCCACCCGCACACTTGACCCCCCGGGCACACCGGCCCCTTCCCCGGCAAGAACAAAGGCGCAGGCGAACGACACACCGGGCGAGCAGCCCCTGCGCAGAGCGGCAGAGCCGAACTGGGCGGCGGGACGCAGAGTCGGAGAGCCGGACCGTGCCTCGGCCGAGACCCCGCGGAGGGACCCAGCCCCGATCCCCGCCCGAGGGCGGGGGGGCCCGCCGGTGCCGGCCGCGGGAAGCTGGCACACGGGCCGCCTTTGTTCCGGGCAGGGCGAGCGGCGGCGGCCCCGGGCGGGGAGCGGGGCGGCCGCCCAACCCAGCCGCCTTTGTGTCGCTCCCCGCGGGCTCCCGGGCGCCGCCAGCGCCCCCGCCAGGGCCGGGCCCCGCCGCCCCACCGGTCCCGCGGGGCGCAGCCGCGCCTGGCACGGGTTCCCGGGCAGGACGGGACTCTAGGGACCCGGTACCTACCGGCCCCGGCAGGAGAGCGCGCCCAGGCCCCGATCCGGCCCCGCCGGGCGAGGACCGGCCCGTCCCGCCCCGCCGCCGCCGCGGGGGCGTGCGGCGCCCGGCAGGCGCCGGCCCGCACCGGCTCTGATACCTCCCCTCTGCCCCCTGAGCGGCGGCACGGACGCCGCGATCGGAACTCACCGTGGCCGGGCTCCTCGGCGGACGGGCGAGGGGAGGCGGTCCCGCCCCGCGGCGGCACGGCCGCCCGGCCCGCTCCGCTCCGCGGGTCCCGCCGCGGCGGCGGGGCGAGAGGCTTGGCGGACGCCCGGTGCAGCGGCGGCGCGGGTCAGGCCGGGTCCCGCCGGGCGGCGCGGGGTGGTGTGCGCGGAGCGCGGCGTCGGTCGGGTCCCGCCGTGCGCCCGCGCCACTCCCGCACCTAAAATGGAAGTTGGTCCGGAGGGCGGGGCGGGCGCGGGGCCGCCCCCGGCGTCAGCAGCCGCGACAAGGACGGGCGGGACCGGGGCGGACGTCCCGGCGGCGTCTGGTCGGAGAACGGTTTGTTCTCCGCGTGCTCCGTCCCGGTGGGATCTGCCCCAGAGTTGCATGTTCTCCAGACCGGGGTCTGCCCTCAGATGGGCTCCACCTCGGGGCCATGGCGCCCGGGAGCAGACCAGCTCCTCCTCAAGATCCGCGTGTGCCCCGGCATGGTGCACCAAGGGGCTCTCTGGGACACCCCCGGAATAGAGCCTCCTCCGTCCGATCCCTCTGGAGCGGCGGGAAAACAACTTACTCTGTACAGGCCAGAACTTGCCCAGAAGCAAGATTCCCTGGCAGGATGGGCTGCACTACGTCCCCGGGAGGTTACCCCGTTCCCTCTGGCCCTAGGGAGCAGGTGCTGGTGGGACTCCAGCCACAGCTTATCCTCTGTGGTGGAGGGGTTCCCCTTCCCGGAGAGGCAAGGAAGTAACGCCGGGCCAGCCCCATTCCCGGCTGCTTACCTAGGAGAAATCCAGGTCCCCCGAAGGTGACAAGTTTTCTGCCTCGTCCCTGGTCAGGCACCGGGGAGAACCCTGCCTGCTCTTGACTGCCAAACTCTCAGTGAGATGATAGACGAAAAGAGCTGGGGACGGTTTTGGGTGGGACAGGTGTTTCCTGGGGTAAATATGCACTGGGAGGCAGGGAGGATGTGATAACAGCCTGCGGATGGAGGTGTGAAGGAGGTGATCCCGAGCTCGGTGGGGATTGCTAAAGGTGGTGCAGAAAGGTGTAATGAGGTGAAATGGAATTTGATGCATACAAAGGGCACATCTAGGGAGATGATCAGGGCATGGGGACTCCCAAACCCTCACGGATGTTTAGTTTGTAAAACAGACCATCCAACCAGCTGGGAGCAGATGGAGAGCTGATCCACATCTCCCAGGGAGGAGAGGGTCTCTCCATTCCACATCAGGCGAGTGAGACCTTCTCTCTGCATCCCTTCATCCTTATTGTCACCCAAAATGAGCAAACTGGGTCCCCTCTCAGCCTTGTGCCTTGAGTGAGAACAGCTCCCAGATTAGAAATAATCCCCATCTGCCCTCCCTTCCTCTTGGCCCACACAAGGAGGAAGGTGAGTGCATCCCCTGAGTCTCAGGGACAAGGAAGGGAAAGAGGTGCTCTCAAAATTTCTTCTGGGAGAAGGAGTCCTCTCTCACCTTACACCTCCCAAGGGACAATTCTCCCTCAGGGAAAAGGCATCAGAAACACCTTGTTCCTCCATCCCAGCACCAATGACGTGTCCTTCGAGGCCTCTGCCCAGGCAGTTGGGGCAGCAGGGGCTTGGAGGTTCATGCATGGTCCTGGCACAGTCACACCCTCCCTCTGCCCTCTTCAAAGACTAAAGGTGCTCTTACAAACATGGCTCTGCCACTAGGCGAGTGCCTCCTGTCCCCAGGATGGAGTTGCACAGCGTTTATTCAGGCTGGCCCTGCCCCAGCCCTGCCCTGGCAGCGCATGCTTACTTTGGAAGGCAGGCTGGACCCTGATCCTTCAGCTTCAGCTGAGCTGGAGGATCATGCTCTTGTTTGACTATAACTCCTGGGGCAGAGAAGCCTGTCCCACTGCATTCTGGGAAGAAGAGAGATGTGTTCCTAGCATGGGAAAGTTTCCCCTCTTTTACAGTAATGGCTTGTAATAACATCTTGCACATCCCCTTTCATCCTCCAGCTGATGCCTTTCCCAGATGAGACACCCAGAAGTGCAGCTGCCACCGGAACAGAGCAAGACAATTTGTTTACAAGGCAGGCCCGTGCTCTCAGCGGCTGAGGGCAGGAGGAAGGGGAGGCTGCTGGCTCCAGGTCCATGCAGGCAGCTCAGGGGGATGGCCTGCATTGTTCCAGGTCAGGATAACAAGGCCCTTCCGCAGCCTCTTTCCTATGGGAATCCTGACAGGTTGCTGGCCCTCCCTGCACGAGGGGAAGTGCGGCACCAGGGGTTGAGGCAACTCTTGTCCAATGCCAGCGCTGAAGGGGGAGAAGGAGGGAAGCAGGGCCTGAAGGAGCTTTCCAGCTCCAAATGGAAGATGCCAGGCCACAAAGCAAGCCCAGAGCCCACCCTGACACCTTCCCAGTGCAGCTCCATGTGCTTGGTGTTGTCCCTGCTTCCCACCAGCCTCCCACTGTGCTTGGGCTCTCTCATGCCCACAGACCGTCTTGCTTTCAGCCTGGCTGCATTCTGTCGTGCCCTCAGACTCAATTTCCTGGTACATCTTTAGCCCAAATGTACACATGACTTAAGCATGCACAGAAATCTTCCTTCACAGCCCCACAAGGATCTATTGCCACTTACAGTCTCTCTTTTCTCTCTCCTTTCTCAGTGCCTTTCCCAGCCTCAGATCTTGCCTTCATCCATCCCTTTTGCCACTGTGCAGGGTCCAAGGTCCCTCTGGAGAGCAGGGACTCTGAGGCAGGTCCTGCCCTGCAACACAAGCAAAGGCGACATAGCTGAAAATGATCCTGGCTATGAGACTTGAGACGGGAATTTCCTTGCTCTTCCAGAAACTGGCTCAGAAACTGCTGATTTGAGGGCTTGGGAGACACTGTAAAGACAAGAGGAGGAGGCCTCCTATCAATAGCAGAGGCAGCCTGAACAGGCAGCACAGCTTAGGCGTTGCCCTCCCTTTGCAGTGAATCCCACCAGGATAAGCCCTGCTGGACATTCCCAACCCTCTGAGTCACCCAGGGTTTCGACCAGCCAAGGGCCAAGGACACCAGGGTGCTGCAGGTCTGCAGCCTCTGATCACCTGAAGATAGACAGAAAGATTCAGGGTCTGACACGATTTGCAGTGAAAACTGCAATCCCATACTTTTTCCCAGGAAAATCTGGTAGCAGAAATGGAGTTTAGAGAGAGGGGTCAATGGGACAAAAGGCTGCTGGTAATTTTTCCACTCTGTGTTATTTGGCTTTGGATACTAGTAAAAATGACACTCATAAAAGGCCTCTTTTGTGTACCTGCAATGGGAGTAGTTGCTCGGTTGCCAGTTCGAGTATCAGTGAATTTTAAGGGCAGACGAGGCCACTGGTGGTGGGGGGGAGCAGTGCTGCAGCTGTTGGGGTATAGTGGAATGGGGGCTTTGCCTGACAGGGTTTAGTGCTGAAACATTAAAACCCCAGCACCCCAGCCCTGCTCGCTGGAATGTGGCTGCCCCCTGTCCCACTGTAGTCCCACTCACTGTCACAGGGCACTCCATGGCATCTGGATCCATGCACTCCTAGTGAGGTCAGGCTTTCCAGGCGACAGCTCCGATCATTGTAATTCCAAAGGATTGCAAAGGGTGGGGGAGGAAACATCCCTATTTTCCTTCTATTTTTATGAGCATATGATAGCACTTTGATATGAAATTACTTGTTTTGCTGCATCCCTTGGTATTCTGGGCTGGGCTCCAAGCCACCCGGGGGCGGTGACAGACTGCCAGTGACCTCAAAGGCCACTGGCCCAGGCCTGGCACCAGCCACTTTCTTCCTTGGTTTGTGTCCATTTTGCAAAAACAGAGAAGAAAAACCACCCTCACATGTCCAACCAGATGAAAATCCCTCTGCAAGACCACATTTGAAGACTTTGTAGATTTAAACTCTATGGCGACATTCAGGCTCCTGTCCTTCTGTAGCTCCCAAAACTTCCACCCATTTGGGTTGTTTGTAGGAACAGCCACTGTCTCCAGGCAATGGGGATGGATTATAATCTTTGTTCATGTGTGTGGAGTGACTGACGCAGATGTTTGTACAATGGGTGCTTTATAAAGTGACAAAAAACCTTATGTGGGCAGCATTGGTTGCTTGAAGGATGCCTTCCAAAGTACCATCAATCCTCCCCTTCAGGAGCCTGGGGCACAAAAACACCGTTCCTCACGCGAAGGCACAGTGGAGTCTGAAAACCCAAACCAAGGTGCATGGCGGGGTTCTGAGCCCTTGAACCCAGAGCTGCTCCAGACAGCAGGCGGAGCTGCGCCCAGCACCGCTCCCAGGGCCCTGCGCTGCCGCGCCCTGCGCGCTTCCCGCCGCCGCCGCCGCGCCGCAATTGGCTGCGGGCTGCGATTGGCGCCGGGGCGCCACAATGGGTGGGGCGAGGCCGCTGCACCACGTGAGGCCGCGGGCGCGAGGCGAGGGCGCGCAGGGCCCCAGTCTCGGTCACCGCTCCCCGCGTCCGCGCTGCGAGCTCGGGACTCACCTCCGGGGCGATCCGGCGGCGGCCCGCGCTCCCCTCAGCAGGTACGCGGCGGGCCCCGGGCCGGGCCGGGGGCGCCTCAGGCGGTGGCGGCCTCAGGGCGTCGGCTGTGGCGCCCCCTGGCGGACGCGCGGGGGCCGGGGCGGCGTGGCCGGGCCGGGGGCCGGCGGACACCGGGACAGCGCGGGGACAGCACTGGGGCACGGGCACACGGGCCTCTGCAGACATCGGCCCTGCCACATCCCCGCCCTAAACCACTGGGATAGCACCAAGAGGGCAGGCAGGCGCTGGTCCCCGAGTCCCCAGCATGACGCTGTCTGTCCCTGCAGGACGGCCATGGGTTCTCCCACAGCCAGCCCACAGCTGCTGTACCGCAGCACCCGCCTGCTGCGCACGGCCTTCCAGCACCTCTACCAGCAGCAGCAGCGAGCCGACGTCTTCTGCGATGTGGTCCTGTGGGCTGAAGGTGAGAGGGCAGCACTGCCTGGGGAGGGCCAGCATGCCTGAGGAGCTGCAGGCAGGGTCTCTGCAATCCCCTGGGAAGGACTGGGGTGAGCAGGAGGGGCTGCAGAGCAGTAACAGCCACTGTTGCTTTGCAGGCGAGGCAGTGGTGGCCCACTGCAGTGTTCTCTCCGTCTGCAGCCCCTTCTTCATGGAGCAGCTGGGCCGGGAGCTGCCCCCCCAGGGTTGCAGGGTGGTGCTAGAGCTGGCGGGGCTGAAGATTGGGGTGCTGCGCAAGCTGGTGCGCTTCTTCTACACTGCCGAGCTGGAGGTCACGCAGGAGGAGGTGCACGATGTGCTGGCAGCCGCCCGCCGCCTCCGTGTCACCGAACTCGAGTCACTGCAGCTCTGGGGAGGACGCCTGGTGAGACTGAGACCCCAGCGGCAGCTCGACCGCTCCTGCCTGCATTCCACTCAGGAAGTCTCCACCATGGTGACACCTGACACAGCTGAGCCTGGCAGTGCCAGCTCTGGGGTGTCCCCCCAGAGGCAGCCACACTCTCTGGAGCACTCACACCCCAGCCCCATCGGGCGGATGAGGCTGCGGAAGGTGCAGCACTGGGGGCGCTGGGAGGTGGTGCAGGAGGCGCAGCCCCCTGCCATGCCTCCGGCAGTGCTGGTGGGGAATATGGGGGTGACAGAAGCACAGCCCCTGCAGGATGTGGATGCACGGAAGCAGGTGAGCGAGTGCTCCCCAACCCAGCAGCCCCCCAGTGCAAATGGGATGCAGCAGTGTGGGGACTCCCCTGTGTCCTCACAGGGCTGCCAGCAGGCAGTGCCACCAGGGACCCCTGGAAGTGACACCAAGGAGGAAGAGGTGGATGTGGGAGCAGGGGAGCTATACCTGCCCCCTGGCACAGTGTGCCTCTGGCCCAGTCCCTCACCTGAGTCAGAAGAGGAGGTGGATGTCCTCACCTAGAGGGGACTGGCTCTGCCTCTCCCCCCACCAGTGCCTGTACCCCTTGGGCTGCATGTCCTTGGAATAAAGGGCCAGAGCTGTGTTGTGGAGTACTAAACTTTATTGGAGACTGGGGGGACAACGGGGTGTGGAAGGAGCCAGGGGTCTGGCAGTGGCAGAGCTGCAGCATCAGGGACAAGACTGGGGCTGGTGGGTGCCCCCCACTTGGTCTTGCCTCTTCATGGACGCTCATGCCACCTGTACCGGTCCTGGCTTGGCTGTGGAGAGAGGGAAGTCGGTCCCCTGTTGGTCCCATCGCCGCTCACCTGGCCAACACCTCTATGCCAAGCTGCTCTTCAGGGCTTCCACTACTGTCTCCGGCTGGGGAAACTTCAGCTTGCGGGGGGGGCCCTTTCCGATACCGCTCCACAGCTCCACGGCTGCAGAGATAAGGGAGATTATGTGATCAGGAGTGCCGGGGAGCCTCCGCAGCCCCCCTAACCAGCACTTACTGCTGCCGTCCTCCTTCACCAGGGACACCTCGAAGCTGTTCCTGCGCGGCGGCCGGGGGTTGATGTACACGGGGAGGTGCTCCATGGCCCCGCGCAGGGCCGCGCTCACCGCCGCCGCGTTGCGCCCGAACACGCGTCAGCTCTTGCTGCGGGGACACGGCGGTCAGCGACCCGGGGGCACCCAAGGGCCTCACACCACCCTCGGCGCCTCGGCTGCTCACCAGTGCTCGATGACGACACGGGGGCCGGTGTCCCCGGGGCTGCACTCGTCTTGGGCCTGGGCCCGCGCCCGCTTCTGCGGGGCTCCCGCTGTCTCGGGTGCCTCGGCCGCCGCCGGCTGCTGGGCTCCGCGCTTCCTCCCGCGGGGAGCCATCCTGGGAAAGCCGAGGCGGTGGAGCCTACGCCGGAGCAGGAAGCGGACTCCAAGAATGCCACTCTGTGGTGAGAAGGGAGCTCAGGTACCCCGCTGTCCGGAGAGCAAAAAGTGGGTCCCTGTGGGGACACTGCTGTGGGAGAGGGCCCGGAAGGGCCAGTCCCCGGCGATGCGCCACTGGAGGAAATGAGGGTCCCCGCCGGGATCCTGCTGCGGAGGGCGGGAGGCGGCTCCGCAGGGATGCCGCCGCGGTGTGAGGCTGCGGAGAGCAGGGCAGCGGGGCCGGGGGAAGGAGGGGACAGACGCGGGGGCAGCAGCGGCTGCACCGCCTCCTACCGGCCGCTGGCCACGTGCCGGGAGCGCGCGCCGCCGGGGGCGGGGCCGGAACGGGCGGGGCCGAGAAGGGCACCGGAGCCTCCGGTGCCGCCCGCGCCGCCCTGACCAATCAGAGCGCGCGGCCTCCGCAGGGGCCCCGCCCCCATGCGCGGTCCCGGGCCAGGGACACGAACACGGACACGCACACGGACACGGACACGCACACGGACACGGACACGGCACGGACCGTTTATTGTCAGCGATGGATGAGAGCGAGCGTTAACCGAGGCGGGGCCCTCCCAGCGCCCTGCCCGCACGGGGCCGGGGGGCACCGCTGCTTTCCCGGGTCTCAGCCGGGACAAGTCCCCACGGAGAGCGGCTCCGGGCGGGGCTGGGCAGGCCCGCGGGGCCGCTGCCACCAGGCTGATGGTGACACAGTGAAGGGCGACATAGTACATGGCAGCTTCTACTTGTCCTTCTTGGTCTCCTGAGCTGCAGCGGGCACGACTTGGGGCTCCTCAGGCCCCTCCTCCCGTGGCTTTGACTGCTTCTTGGCTTTCTGGTAGAGCTCGTTGAGGTTGAACTCCCGAATCACATTCTCCTGTGGCCAGGAGGTAGCATCAGCACCACTGGGACCTCGTGCTCCCCCCTTCTTCCCAGGCACAGGCTGGCCAGGAGAACAGAGGGCTGCAGGGTCCCACCCACCTCAGAGAAGGTCCAGGACACAGCCCGGCCCTTTTTGTCAATCTGCGGTCGCCGCATGATCTCTGTCCCACCCTGGAAGAGGATGAGGGTGGGCAGCTGCTTGGTGAGAGGCGAGGTGCTGACCTTGTACCTGTGTCAGGACAAGCCCACAGTGACCCTCGGGCAGCTTGAGAGGGGAGGAGGGTCACAGGGACTGCCCCAGAGTGAGCCTCGCTTGCCCAGGCTGCGTTCCCCACACCTGGTGCTGACGTCCGTGTACCGGCCAACATCTACCTTCCCAAACTGGAGTCCTGAGCAGTTGTACCTGGGCAGGATGGAGACACAGGGCTGTGAGGGATGCAGGGGCCCACAGGCCCCGTTACCCACCAGGATTCCAGTGCGTACCACTCACTTGAGAGAGAGGTCAGCGAAGATGGGGGCAAAGGACTGGCATTCACTGGACCAATTGGCAAAGAACTCAACAATCCATGTCACCCGCTTGTCCCTCTCCAGCTCCTCCTGCCACAGGAGCATGGGCTTAGGGGGGCGAGGCCAGAGCCCCCCAGAAGCCCCAGGCCTGGGGAGATACTCACATCGATGGTCTTGTCACTGAAGTACTTGATGTATTCGGGGCCCATGTAAAGGGGTGGCTTGCAGGTCATCAGGAACACTGGAATGACAGCACCCTGAGCCCCCCAGTGCCAGGAGGGCCACGCTGGGCCTGGGACAGAGCTCCTCCACCCCAGAGCAGTGAGGGGGAGCTAGGAGAAGGCATATCTAGGGCAGGAAGACATGCAGGCTCACCTATGCAGAGCGTGAGGTAGAGCAGCCCCATGCGGATGTCGAGGCGGAAGAACAGGATGGCGTTGGCCACTTTGCTGAACATGAAAATATTCCCGATGTGCTGCTCCACGGTGACTGTGATGTGGAGACAGGAATAAGGCATGGGGCCAGATGCCCCCAGAAGGCTGGGGGGTAACTTCAGAGAGGGCTGGATCTGGCCCTCCAGACATCACCCCACGCAGCTCCTTGGAGGAGACCCCATAAGCAGCCCCAGCCCCAAGTCCCCCTGACTCACTGGAGCGCCGGTTCTTCATCATGACAATGGCGCTGAGGAACATGAGGATCTCCACCTCCCTCTGGCACAAAGAAGGGACAGCATGAGCTGGAAGTGCCCAGGACACCTTGAAGCTATGCCTGGCCTGGCCTGGCGCAGGGAATCGTGGCCATGCCAGGCCCTACTGGTCCCAAGGCCCTACCAGAGCCCAGAGTCCTCATCCCCCCCGGGTGGGAACAGCGAGCAGAGGGGCTGGCCTGGGGCCACGGGCTCGACCAGAGCCTGAGGGTGCCTCTCGGCTGTAGGCGAACACCGCAGAGCATCGCTAGGGGCTACCGGGCATCTCCCCTCTCAGCCAGGCTGGGGTGCTGTGTGAGCAGGAGGGGAGCCAAGCCAAGGCCGGGGCTGCGGGGACAGGACCGGGGACAGCCCAGGGATGCGGGGACAGGCCCGGGGACAGGCCGCACTGCCTCACCCAGTCAAAGTCACACGGGTTGCCATCCTCCCGCTGCGAGGGGAGCCCGTGGCAGAGCGGCGGGACCTTGCGCACGATCAGGAAAGCGGCGGCGAGCAGCGCGGAGAGCGGGTAGTAGGGTTGGGCGAGCCATCGGCAGAGGCCGGGCAGCCCCCAGAGCAGCGCCAGCAGCGGCGCCACCACCGCCATCTTCCCTCCGCCCCGCTCACTGCCGGGAGGCGGGGTCTCCCGCGCCGGCCAATGGCGAGCGGCGAGGCGGGCGCTCCCGCGCGCGCGGGCCAATGAGAGGAGAGAGGGGAGCGGCCAATCAGAAGGCTGGGATGAGTCTCCCTTAGCAACGAGGGGCAGGGACGGTGAGGGGGCGGTGCTCGGCCAATGGCGGGGCGGGGCGGCCCGGCGCGGGGCACGCCGGGAACATGGAGAACTTCTCGGCGCTGTTCGGCGCGGCCGAGCCGCCGCCCGCCGCCGCCGCCGCGCTCGGATTCGGGCCCACCAAGGCACCGGGCGCCGGGACCGCGCCGCCGCCCGCTGCCTCGGCCGCCGCGCCGCCGCCGGGCGAGGACGCGTCTCGCAAGGCCGCCGGCGGCCCCTTCTACCTGCTGCGAGAGCTGCCAGGTGCGGGCGGGCCGCGGGGTGGGGCGGGTGCCGCGCTCGACCAATCAGCGTGGCGAAACGCGGCCGCGGGGGAAACTGACGGCGCCAGGAGCCAATGAGGCTGCGGGGGCGGGGCCGCGCAACGTGTGGACCGGTGGGGAAGTGGGCAGCGGGGGGGCCCCGGGGCCGGGGGTCCCGGTGCTCGGGGGCTGCAGGGGGGTCCCGGAGCCTAGGCTCGGCTGGAGAAAGGGGCCTGGGCTGCCGTCGGGGCGTTTCCCCGTCCCCAGGCTCTCCTGCGGCCGCACAGGCACTACGGAGCTGACGGGCAGCACCAACCTGATCACACACTATAACCTGGAGCACGCCTACAACAAGTTCTGCGGGAAGAAGGTGAAGGAGAAGCTCAGCAACTTCCTCCCCGACCTGCCCGGCATGATCGACCTGCCCGGCTCCCACGACAGCAGCAGCCTGCGCTCGCTCATCGAGAAGCCACCCATCTGCGGCAGCTCCTTCACCCCGCTCACGGGTGCCATGCTGACCGGCTTCCGCCTGCACGCCGGCCCGGTGAGCCCCGGGGTATGGAGCCGGAGGGGCGGGAGGGGCCCGGCGTGGTCTGACCAGTCCTTTTTCTCCACAGCTGCCCGAGCAGTGCCGGCTGATGCACATCCAGCCGCCTAAGAAGAAGAACAAGCACAAGCACAAACAGAGCCGCACGCAGGACCCCGTCCCCCCAGGTAAGGGTGCCACAGCTGTCCCCCTGCTCCCCTTCAGCACTGGCAGAGCACTGGCTCATCTGGTGCTTCTGCTTCTCCAGAAACCCCCTCAGACTCCGACCACAAGAAGAAAAAGAAGAAAAAAGAGGAGGATCCAGAGCGGAAGAGAAAGAAGAAAGAGAAGAAGAAAAAGAAGGTGAGTGGCAAGGCCGAGGTGCAGTGCCCAGCCTGTGGACCTCGGAGGGGCGCTGTGAGTGGCCATCCCCACGGGGCTGCTGCCCAGCAGCTCTCACAGATTCTGTCTGTCCTTCCTCTGCAGAACCGGCACAGCCCGGAGCATCCAGGGGTGGGCAGCTCCCAGGCCAGCAGCAGCTTACGGTGAAGCCACACCGGTGATGCCCTGGGGATCCCCTGGCCCATGGGAACGGCCCCGGCTGACCCCAGGGACACTGGGGCTGGCCTGTCCCCCCGGCTAAGAGGACACCCCTGCAGCCCCCCAGGATCAGGGGCACAGACTCTGTAGGTGCTGACCTTGGGCTTTTGTACCTGAAGAACCTGGAGCATCAAAGCCTCTTTTTTAGTCACCTTTTAAACTCTGCTGTGAGGAGGTGCTGGTGGCCATGGCTGCTGTGACTCTCAGTTGTCACAGTGGAACCCCAAACCAAGGTGTCCCTGGAATGTGCAGGTGCCCTCCTTTGGATCCCAAACCTCACCAGCATCCACGACACCTTCCCTGGAGCCTGTTTTCCCATGCCTGGAAAATCCTTACCTTCTGTGGGAGCAGAGTTTGCCTCAAGTCGAGCCTCCCCAGAACTGGACCAGGCTCAGCTCTTAACCAGACCCCCTTCTCTCTCTCCCTCGGGATGATGGGGAAGGCCAAAACCCTGAGGATCAGGAGCCTTGGAGGGGCTGCTCCATCCCTGGACACCAAACAAAGCACACGCACGGCCCCGGGTGGCTCATTAAATATCCTTTTATTCCTTGTTTTTAAAATGGCTGATAATAATAAAAAACCTGGCGTGGCTGTGCAGGGCCACGGGAGCTATTGCCGTAGAGAAAGAGTCCGGTAGTGCTGGGAGGGCTTTGGGGACAGGGAGCACGGGGCTCCTTGGCTGTGTTTTTTTGGCATGTGATGAGAAAATATTGCTTTCCGGGGATGCACCTGCCTCTTCCCCGAGCGAGTGGAAATAAAAACACCCCTGCGACAGAGAGAAACCTCTTCGGAATCATTAACAGAAACAAAAAAAGGCAACAAAACCAACAACCCCCCCGACCACAGCCCCTGGGGAAAGAACAAAGAGCAAAAACTGCGGGTGGGGGATGCTGGAGCCTCTGCACCAGCTCGGGCTGGGGGTGTGAGGGTGCTGCCCCCACCCTGCCTCCGGCCTGAGCTCCCCAGGGGGGCTAGAGGCTGTGGACACCACAGATCAGGGAGGGGAGTGTCCGAGGATGGGTACCTGGCACTCCATGGCCCCCTTCAGGGAGGGAACAGTGACACCCAGCACCTACCACAGCTCCTATGGGTGCAGGAGGCAGCCCCACGTCCCTCCTGTGGGGACAGGGACAAGGTGGGGGGCCCAAGCCCTGAGCAGGGTAGTTTCTTCCTCTCTCTGGGTAACATATATAATTTCTGCTTCCTTTTTTTTTTTTTAATATTTATATTTATATATATAGATATTTATATATACACACACCTGGTAACTCAGAAAGAGAAAAAAAATAGAATCCGTAACAATAATAATAAAAAAAAGTATTCTGGTTTAAAAACAATCCGTTCCTACCACGCCAGGCGAGCGGGTGATTGCACAAGGCCCACAAGTGACTGGCGCAGCCGAGGCGGTGCCGGGGCTGCGGTCCCCCTGAGTCCTCCCCGAGCCCCCCGCGGGTGTGTGCCAGCCCCCATGGCCTAGGGGGCAGAGGGAGGAGCAGGGGGAGCCCGCCCAGCTCTCCCGGGAGTCCACAAGCGTCTGGGCACGGCGGGTCCCTGGGGACCGCCGGAGAGGAGGGGAGGGGGCGGCGGCTCTGCCCCTCATACCGAGATCTCATAGGTGGTGCCCCCCACACCCGAGACCTTCTTGACACCTCCGCGGGTGGGGCTGCTGAGGGGCACCGGCCCTGGGCCTGGTGGGGCTGAGCCCAGGCTCTTGGGCTGCCCGTTGGACTTGCTGTAGGCTGTTCTCATCTGCACCTCGTCCCTGTGGGAAGGAAGCACAGACACAGGGTCAGAAGGGGGGACAGGTCACTGGTACCCAGCATTGCCACAGCCCTGCCCACCCCAGGGACCACCAGCATCCACTCCAGATTCCGAGGGACGTATGGGTGACCGAGGAGGTGTGGGGGGCACCAGCTCTACGAGGAGCAGGAAAATTTCAGTTGCTCTTCCCAGCATCTCTCCCCAGGGAGAGGTGTTCTGCTACCCCAGGGGCTTGGAGGACACTATTATGGGGGTGTCCCCACACGCCACAGATGCCCGTGTGCCATCACAGTACTCACTTTGGTGCCAGTAAGGGCTGCAAGGCCACCTCCTCGGTCTCGGGGCCACCGGCCTGAGAGGCTGTTTTTTGGCTGCTGTAAGACACGGGTTTGCCCAGGTGGGGGGTGGCGGGCTGGTCGGGGGAGCCCAGTGAGCGCATCCGTAGCGCTGGGGGGTGCTCGGGCTTGCCAAAGCGGGGCAGGGCCGGGCGGGTGAGTGGGTTCTTGCCCAGGGGCGAGCGCTTCGAATCGTCCGAGGAGGAGCTGGTGCGGGGGGCGTTGCTGGAGCCTGGTGTTGACTGGATGCCAGAGTCCGCAAGCCCCATGTCCTCCTCCCGGCCTGGGGCCAGTGGCTGCTGCAGCAGCTTCTCCCGCTCCTGGATGGAGGCCACGATGTGGCGGGAGAGATTGTCATAGCGCACGGGCGAGGGCTCGCGCGGCACCGTGTGCTTGGGGGAAGCAGCGCTGGCGAAGCGGCCGTGCAGGTCGGTCTCTCGCTGCTGGGCGATGCGGGCCGACAGGAAGGGCGAGGTGTAGCCCACCGGTGGCTCAGGCTCCGGGCCCGCCTGCACTGACTCGAAGTCGGGGCTGTCGGAGGGCGTGAGCAGGCTGTCATACGAGAGGCTGCCGTTGCGCGTCTGGTTCACCAGGCTCTTGTAGGAGGTGGAGGTGGTGCCCTCTGAGCGGATAGACTGCAGGTGGCCCGTCTCAAAGCCCGTGCCCTGGGCCGACTTGAGGCTGGAGGAGCGGGAGCCACTGGAGAGAGGGTCAAAGTGGAAGCTCTTGCCAAAGGTGGGTGAGCAGAAGCTCTCAGGTTCCAGGCTTGGCTCTGAGCGGTAGCTGGGCTTGTGGCCACTGTCACAGATGGAGTTGGGCTCCTTCAGGCTGTTCACTCGGCTCAGCTGAGGGGCAG
This sequence comes from Chloebia gouldiae, assembly GCA_003676055.1. Lineage (NCBI taxonomy): Eukaryota > Metazoa > Chordata > Aves > Passeriformes > Passeridae > Chloebia > Chloebia gouldiae. The sequence continues at coordinate 1,738,426 of QUSF01000061.1, forward strand.
ACGGGCAGTAAAGAATGACCATGGGGCCTCCTCAGGAGCTCCCAATGCATGCCCTAAACCCTTCCCATGCTAGGAATGGGGTGGCATCCCCTCGGGGCTGGTCCCCTGTGCTGGGCTCAGCCTTACCTTGGCACTGGTGGAGTGGGGTAGGGCTGCTGAGCTGCTGCTGCTGCTGTAACCAGGCCGGTACTTGTACATGGTGGGAGTCGGGGGGCTGTCCTTGCCTAGCAAGCTGCTGTCTGCGCCAGGAGAGAGGAGCATGCTCAGGGTGGCTGCTGGCAAGGAACACGCTGAGCCCCACCTTCCCTGCCTCAGAACCAACTCCGAGCCTGGGGCCAACAGACCAGGGACAGGGACGGGCTGCAGGGGAGGTGCACTGGGGTGGGAGAGACAGACCTGGAGGAAGGGTTCTCCCCACAGCCACACCTGTGAGGCTGGCACTTCCGTGCCCCTGCGGCAGCCCCGGCTGGGTGACACCCTGGGGGTGCACGGCACGGGGGTGTCAGGGAGCTCAGTGGGAAGCACACACACCACAGGCCTCACCGGGCAGCAGACCCCAGCCAGGGCTGGGAGAGCTGTGGGGTCTCCAGCTGCTGCAGAAAGCAGCTGCCACAGGTTCTGCCCATCACATCCCACCTCTGGCCAGGCCCACACGGAGCCAGACATAGATGCTCTGTGCCGCTGAGCCAGGCCCGCCACCACTTCGCCTCCTCCATCCTGGCAGCACGGTGGCTGCAAGGCACAGCTCCTGGTGGCTTCAGACAGCGCCATGCTGGCTCGGCCTCCAGCAGAGCAGAGCTGACTGTGAGCATCCCCCACAGGCTTCTCCAAGTGCAAGGGGCCACATACACCAGCCCAGGAATGCCGACGTGCTCCAGGTCTGCCCTATGGCCCTGGCTCCTGGTCTGCCTGCTGCAGCCCTGGGCTCCCCTCCCAGCGGCTGTCAGGGCCCTGGTGCCCTCCTTACCCTCAGCGGTGGCCAGGGTTAAGTGTGTCCTCAGGCCCGTGTAGCGGCTGAGGTCTGGCTTAGGGGGGGGTGGCGGCTCAGCGTCAGCAGACTGGCTCTCCGTCACCTCCAGGCTCCCTTTGGACTGCAGAGACAAAGCGCAGGCAGGGTCAGGAGGGGCCAAGGCCTCAGCCCCTCTGGGCTGGCAGGGCATGGACAGCAGCACTGGGGGCTCCTGCTGCCTCCCGGGCCATCTGACAGAACAGGGGGCAGTGCATGCCCCGGGTGGGTACTGGAAGTGCCAAGGAGGGGGAACCTGCAGAGGGTGGAGAAGGATGGGACCAGTAAGGTCAATGGAGGAAGCAAAGCCTCATGTGGTCAGTGCCACATGGGAGGAGGACAGTTTCCATCCCACGGGGACACAGAACAAGACGACATGGAGGGGGACAGGCAACGTGACCAGGCTCACTCAGTTCTTTACTCACAGATGCAGGCTTGCACCCCTGGGCTCCGTGGAGGGCCCCAGCGCAGGCAGCGCTAGTCCCCACCTTCCTCACCTTCGTCCTTTTCAGCTCTGTCTGGATACCATTGTCCATGATCTTGACAGTGATCTGACCGTCTGACACCTCAGGCCGCAGGAACGGGGGTCTCACCAGCACTGTCTGCTCGGGCTTCGGGCGCCCAAGGTACCTGGGGAGCGGGGGGAGGAAGGTCACGGCCTGAAGCCTGGGATGGAGCAGTTTTTCCAGGGATGCAGAGGTCAGGCTCACCTGGGCGCTGGGGAGCTGCAGAGGACCCGGCTGACATTCTTACAGCAGCCGTTGGTGAAGGGGTTGACGCCCCCACGGAACTTGCCTGTCACCTGTGGGACAAAGGAATGTCACAGCCAGCCACGCCAGCTCCCTAAGGACAAACCCCCAGGATCAGGATGAAGATACTCCAAGACCCTGCTCCTTTTCCTCATGCCTGCTTCAGTGCTCAGATACCATTGAGGGGGTTGGGTGTCCTCAATTTCACCTCCTGAGCCCCTAAAGTGCCCACCTGGCTCCATCCTCTGACTGTACCCCCATGGATGCAGCTGCCTCTCAGTCACCCTGTACTCTACTTCCCCAACTCAGGGGCCTCACCCAGTTTTAATCCAGCCTGTCCACACCCATCCTCTACAGAGAAATCCCAAAATATATCCATGGGTGGCCTGGCCAGGCTGGCAGTCCCTCCACAGTCCCCTGGATGTACCTGTTCGTTGGTAGTGCGGCCCCTGGCCACGAGCACCACGTGGAAGCCTGTCAGGCCAGCAACGGGAATGAAGAAGAGCCCAGCCACGCACATCACCACCATCCTGCCGCAGCCAGCTAAGGAGCAGCCACAGCCCCGCTCAGCACCGCGCTGCCCCCAGACCCCACCACCCCTGCCTGCTCGCACTGCCCAGGAGGATACGTGACGGCCATGCGGACACCGGAGAGCTCCTCCACCTGGTACAGGACGTAGAGCAGCCCGAAGCCGAAGACGCCCATGATGTGCGTGGTGAGTGACAGCAGGAAGAGGAAGAAGTAGCGGTAGTTGCGCCGCCCGATGCAGTTGTTGACCCAGGGGCAGTGGTGGTCGAACTCCTGCGGGGATGGGGCTCAGTGAGGGGGTGCTCATGGGGCTCCCTGCCCCATGGGAGGCTGGCGGAGGCCCCGGCAGCTCCTCACCTCCACGCAGTTGTCGCAGACGCTGCAGTGGGAGCAGCGCGGCGGGCGGTAGAAGCGGCACGTTGCGCACCATTTCATGCGCACCTGGATGCCCTTGATCTCCACCGTCTTGTACAGCGGGGCCCGGAAATCGTCCTCTTTGTCCTCGTCCTCCTCAGCTGATGGGGACACCCCGGCAAGGCATCAGGGCCTGGCCAGCCCCTGCTTGCCCGAGCCAAGGCTCCTGGCATCACCTTCCTGTCACCTGGCACAGGGACAGCCAGGGAGCCCCAAACACAGGCCAGGGGGGGGCTCTCCCAGACCCTGCTCCGGGATCCTGACACTGCCTGAGCCCCAGGGACCCAACATGGGATGCTGAACCCAGAGCTGCCTGGTCCCACCGGGCAGGGCGAGGAAGGCTCCTTGCCAGCATTTTGGGACCCAGAAATCCCCCTTACCTCGGAGGAAGGGTGTAAGGAGGCAGCTCTTCCCAGCCAGAGCCAGACTCACCTCGTGGGAATATGCCCGGGTCCATGAAGGTGGCCATGCTGAAGTTGGCCAGCACAAAGAGGAAGACGACGGCATTGTAGGCAGGGATGATGGGGGACACGTAGAGACTGAGCCCTGGGCACCTGCGGGCATAGCAGCCGTGAGACCCTTGGATCCCTCACTTGTGTCACTCCTGCCGCCTCCCTGCACTGCATCCCACACCCACACTGCAGCCACTTCTACAGCACAGCCTGACCCCAGCCTGGGAAGCACCTGGAGGCCACAGTGGGACATGCTTCAGGCTTCCTTAAGGGAGCAAAATTCCCCTTTGGGACCCAACTGGAGGGTCCCACACAGCAGTGGTACTAGGAACAGGGAAAACCAGGCCAATGGCACAGGGGGCACCCAGGGGACCTGCCAGAAAGCACAATGTCATCTTCCCTGTGCCCCACCAGCTGCTCAGGGGCAGAGGGACATGAAACCAGCACCAGCTCTGGTGCCTCCAAAGCCACTCATGCTCCTCACATCCCAGGGACAGCTCTAGCACAACATGGGGACCCCCGCCAGCACCCAGCTCCTCCAAAAAGCCTGTGGGAGCACAGTGAGGGAATCACCCTGTTCCCTCCTGCCCCAGCGGGCAGGCTCAGGACAGTGGGCTTCCCCCTTGCAGACGCCAGCATAATTCCCTAATCTGCTTTGCTGCTGGCATTTAATCCCACAGATCTAGGGCAGCATCTGTCCCTCTCTTCCCCCCACTGGGCTAAGTGCCGATGGATTTAGGTGGCCAGAGCAGCGTGGGGCTAGGCGGGCAGGGCGACATATGGTGCCAGCACTGTAATCCCCCACAGGCTGGGGTGAAGGGGCAGGCGCTGGCCCTGTCCCCTCCTCCACCACCACCCACGGAACCGGGTCCCATCGCTGGGTGAGGCAGTCCTGTCCTTGTCACAGTAGGTCTGAGAGCCATGGCAAGGCTCCAGCTGGGAACGAGCCCTTGGTGCAGGGCTCTGTCCCAGTTCAGTGCCCTGAGGGCAGGGGGGCACTCCTGGGTGAGAAGCAGCAGCTGTGCCAGGGGGACTGCCCAGGAGGACAGGAGAAGCGAGCACACCCTTCCAGCACACACCTGGCAGCACAGAGAGTGAGGTGGGCAGGATGCTCCCAGCACTGGGCACCACTTCATACCCCAGGGAGGGTGGGAATCATCAGTGGGACCTGGTCTCACAGGCCAAGGCTGAGGCTGCCCCCATCCAGGCACAGGGATGAGAGAGAAGGAGGGCAGACTTTTGGTTGCAGGACATCCCTGGCAAGGAGGACAGCATAGCCAAGCCACCCACCACACTTGTCTTCCTCCTCCTCCTCCTCTCTGGCCCCTCCAGGCCCCACACACCACATCAAGCTTCTCCTGCAGACCACCTTCCCCAGAGCCTCTTCTCCCCTCGTTCCTGAGGAGCCGCCCTGCTGGGCACCCAGGATGCCTTCTTGCTCCGTATCAGGCTGGCATCTCCTGGGATGGCATCTCCCAGGATTACATCTCAGCATCTCCCAGCCCAGCCCCCCGAGCTCTGCCCTGGGCTGGGGAGCGGCTCCTCAAGCAGGACCAGCCATGCCGGCCCTGCCGCCTCATCTGGAAGCTAGCCAGGCGGATGCTCCACAGTTGGGACTGGGTGGAGAGGAGGAGTCCTCTCCAATCTGTGCCCCAAAACCCTCCGAAAGCAGTGCTGGCGGCACAGGACCAGGCACAGAACAGCATCAGGCCACAACCCAAGCAAGGGATGAATCCTGGAGTCATGGAATGACAGAATTGTTCAGGTTGGAAAAACCCTCCAAGACCGATTCCAACTGCTTCCCTAGCATTGTTAGTGCTACCACTGAACCATGTCCCAAGGTGCCACAGCCACATGTTCTTTGGTGACTCCACCACCAGCCTGGGCTGAACAACCCTTTCCATGAGGAAATTTTCCCTAACATCCAAACTAAACCTCTCCTGGCACCACCTGAGGCTGCTTCCTCTTGTTCCATCACTTGTTCCTTGGGAGAAGAGCCCGACCTCACCTGGCCACATCCTCCTGTCAGGGGGTTGTAGAGAGTGAGGACACACCAGAACCAAGGACTGCATGTCCCTGAGCTGAGCTCCTACTCCACTTGAGAGAAGCCTCCCTGACTCTGATCTCTGCTGACAGAAAGGGCCAGGGGGGCCAGAGGAGTCCTAAAAGTAGGAAATGCCCTTCCAGAAACTGTGTGGAAGGAGCTCCTCTTTCCAGGAAGGGAAATCCCAGCCTAAACATTTGCTTGAAGGAGATGGAGGGGAGCCAGGAAGACCCATGCCTGGGCAGCCATCCCATACAGGGAACAGCCAACAGTCGGGCTGAGCCAAGCACACGGCTTGGATCCTGAGAGACAGAGCCCAGGGAGGCAGGGAAGGATCCAGCTGCCTTGGAAAGCTCTGGGGCACGCAGAGAGGGAAGGTCCAGGGGAAGTGAATGTCTCTGTGCTGTCCCAGCAGCCAGCCCTTCCTGGAGGAACACAGAGCTCCTGGGGCAGGACAGTGCCCAGCAGGTCCCTGAGCTCAGACACACTTACAAGACCCCCTGGGTAGGATTCACGGGTCAGGGCAAGCACAAGACCCTCCCTAGGAACACCAGGACCTGCTGCTTTCCTGGTTCCCTCACACACAGGGACCCCTGTGCTGTGGGAATCCCCACGAAGCCAGAATACCCGGTGGCACCATGCTGGTTACCCCAAAGCCATGGAGTCACATCCTGGGACCATCCCCACCCGCTGGAGGGATCAGGGTCCTCCACAGGGAGGAAAAGGTGCTGCCCACCCCTGAGGGAACCTCCTTATCAGGAGAGTGATGTGTTCCTGCCTTTTGCTCTCCTGAACAGAGAGTGAGGGGCTGCAGGCCCTGCCTCGACCCCGGGGCACACAGGGCAGGAGGAGGAGCAGGAGGGAGGCTCATCACCGTTGCCAGCCACGAAGGTTCTGCAGCACCCATTGGGTTCCCCCTCAGGATCAGGATGCAACACACTCATGGCCAGTGGAGCTGTCAGGACTTGTCCCTGGCAGCACATGAGAGGACTTGAGGAACCTCAGGCACCATGAGTCACACTGGGATGAGACAGGCTTTTGGCTACCAGTCATGCCTGGAGAAGCCTGTCCCTCCCTGCTGGCATCCCTTCCCCAGCCCCGCAGGCCCTGCACTCTCCCAGGCACAGCCTCCTCCCCTCCTGCCAGCTCCCCGGGGCTCTGACCCACCAATTCTCCAGCTCTCCAAAGGCCTTAGCACAAACACAATCCCTGCTCACCCTGACCCTCACACAAGTTTGGATCTGACTGGGAGCGGGCATGACACTGTGTACCAGTGGCACTGCCAGCCCCAGGGAGGGGACAAAGAACCTGAGAGCCAACTGCACCAGGAGCTGGGACCAGCCAGTGAGGAGATGCAGGAATGGACAAATGGACCCCAAGGGGTAATTTCCATCCTAAATCAACACCCGTCTGAGAGCCCAGCAAGCCTGAGACCCCCACTCATCCCAGGGGGAGGCAGGAACATCCTCTTTCCTGCTGCCCCTCCCCTCCAGGGCAACCGGCCTCATTTCCACAGCCACGTGCTCAGCAGCAGTTCCTAATTAAATTAATCAATTAAAGAGAGTTCTTGGCCCAGAGATACAAATCCTGGATGGACCAAAAGACATCCAGTGGATAGGATGGAAGCAATGCAACTGGAGCCTTAAGAGCTGTGCCGACCCCTGGCTGCTCCCTGTTTTGGGACAGGAGCAGCTCCAAGAGCCTGTCCTCACAGCTTCCATTGCACTTTCCAAAGGACCAGCCTTAGGTCGGATGCTGACAGGGGGAAGGGGATCAGCAGCTAGCCTGCTGCTGACCAGGCAGGAAGGGGCACAGTGGCCCCCAGGACCACGCAGGAGGCCAACCTCAAGCCCCACGTCCCTGCCAACCTGCTCCAGCACCAGGAGGACCCTGTCCCAAAGGAGCCATCCCGCGGGGAGCAGCGCGGCTCCCTCACGGCCGAGCCCATGTGAACGCCGTGCCTGGGGTTTAATGGGATGTTCTGAAGTTGGATAAACAACATCGCTGACCTGCAATTACAGCGACCTGCCCAGGTGTTCCTGCCCCGGCCAAACCTGCTCCATGGTGCCAGCTCCGGCACTGCTTCTCAATGCCCGCTGATAAGCGGCTGCTCCCAGCACTGCTGGCACCCATGGCTGGGATGGGCTCGGGGTCCAGCTGTCCAGCAGCCACTGTGCCAAAACAGAGCCAGCCTGTCCCCTAAGGTCACACACGGGGTGGCACACGTAGCTTGGAGGGCACCGCCTGTTCCCTCTGCTTCTCCTTCATCCCCCTGGCACAGGAGGAACAGTCAGTGACTTCCACAGGCATCTGGCAGCCTGGAGCAACCAAACCCCGAGCCTGGGAGCCTGGTGACCACTCGGTGTCCCAGCAGGGGACAGCCACATGCTGCTGAGTGACACTGCCAGCTGCACCGGGCACTGGATGGGGCAAACCAACCCTGCTCCCGTGTTTGGTCATCAAGTTCCCCTGTCCCTGCCCAGTGGCTGCCAAAGCCACACTGACCTTCCCACCACCAATGGCTCCTTCCCAGGAAATGGCAGCACCCATGGCACTTGTCCCTTTGGCCTCCTGCAGCTCCAGCTGATTCCTGTGGCCCCAGCAGGAAAACCCCAGGGAGCAGGAGAGGCTCCCTGAAGCAGAGTGGATGCCCTTCCCACACCCTGCCAGAATGTCAAACACACCCCCACTGAGACCCCGGGGATGCCCTGCAGGATTTGGTAGCCATTCCAGCTGCCATGCTCTGGCTTTCCTGCCTGGTACACTGTGCCATAGTGCCAGCCATCCTCTGCCAGACTCCCTCAGCACCTCAAGGTTCTGCTCCCCTGCCTGTCACCCCCTGGGCACATCACCAAGGCACGTGTCATCAGGCAGGGAAGAGCAGCAGCCCAGGGATGTCACCACACCTCTCTAGTACACGGCACCATTTCCCAACACGGTGGCCCCCCAAAGCCCCAGTGACCAGCTGGCCACTTCCCTGGGGCCCTCTCCTGGGACGTGGAACCCTTGTTGCCCAGGGCAGGGGACTGAACACAGCGAATGATCCGCAAAGGGATCAGAGTTCTCTGCCCTGAACTTTCCTTTATGGCTCACAAATCGATTATGAAACTAAAAATAACACGTGTCCTGCCCCAGCCCACCAATCCACCTCGCCTGGCTCCAAAGGAGAAAGTGATCCATGCGTTTTCCACCCACAGGTCACAAACCAGTTCCCAACCCAGCTGACCTGGAGCTGAGTGGTGCTTCACCAGGACTGCCAGCATGCAGTTTCCCCTGGGAAAACCCATGGAGTGAAATGGCTCCTGCTGTGGCTGCAGCACCCAGAGCACAATATCCCCTTCCCTCTGTAAGGAAATCCCAGCTCCTATTCCCTGTCCTTGCCAGCCCTCCCCGCTCTGGCCCAGCAGCTGGGACTCACGTGAAGGCGAAGAAGAGGGTGGTGGCTCCCACTAGGAAGACGGCAGCAGCGGAGACCGGGACGTACTTGCTGGGTTTGAATCTCTTTCCAGAGGCTGCTGGCATGTTGGAGCTATGGTGGGGGGTCCGCCCCGCAGCATAGCCCAGGCCCCAGGGGACTCAGAGCAGGATGAGAAGGGGAGGGGACAGGGGCTGACCCCTACCCTGGCCCCGTGCCTGCTCCTGGGGCGAACTCCGACCGGGGCGGACAGTCCAGAGAAGGGTCTGGAGTGGGAGGCCCAGGAGAGGAGCCCACTCTAAGCCCTGCCCCCTGAGAGCTCTCAGGTGCAGGGAAGGAGGGTTAAAAACATTAAAAATTCACAACAGAGAAGGGGATTTGGGCTTAGAACAACCGTTGGAGGGGGAATGCTGAGAGCCCTTCCAAGCCTCAGTCCAGGCAGCAGCCTACAGGGAACAGGACTCCCACAAGCAGGCTCTGAAGGGAGGGAATTCCCCAGGCTCGGGCAGGGTGCTTCCCAGCCAGCCAGCACCCAAGAAGGGCACAGGATCACCGAACTGCTTGCAAAAGAGCCACTCCGGGAGCCTAGGGCAGCCACTTCTCCTTTTTAATCCACCTCTGATGTGCTGCAGCCCCCCCCCCGGTGCTGCACGGGAGGAGGGGGTGGTCTCCAAACAATCCCAGCTTCCTCACCGAGCTGCCGTGCCTCCTCCTCCTCCCCTCGCTGGAGCGGTCACAAGAAACACTCTCCCTGATTTCACCGGGATCTGGGGCTGGCTGGCGGTGGCCGTTTAATTTTATTTATTTCTCTCTTGTCTGTTAAAGCCGAGGAACAGCTGGTGCAAGGTTGAGCTGTAAATCCTTTCTTTCGAGGGGGGTGGAGGGGAAGGTCTCGCGGATTGTGGGTTTTCCTACTTGCTCCTTTCTCCTGACCCCCCAGGCCCTTCCATGGGCTCAATCTCCACTTGGCGGTTGGGGAGTGACAGGAATTTCATTAAATCTTCTCTGAAGCAACCATTTCCCAGCAGGTGAATGGGAAGGGGGTGTTCAGGGAGCGCCTTTACAACCCCAGCAGATACCAAAGGGTGGAAGTGGTGCTGAGCAGCTCTGTCTCACCCATGGCCCGGGCAGTGAAGGGGGGAAACCTCAGTTTGTTCCAAGCAGCTCCATTTTTCCCTTCCCCTTCCTTCGTTAAAATCCTCCTTCATTCATCCATCCATCAGTCTTTTAAAAAAAAACTACATAAAACCATTAAAAATCGAGGTCTGGTGTGCCACAGCTCACCTGGAAAAAACAACAACAGAAATTAGCATGGCGAGAGAAGGGATGGAGCCGGCTGTCATTAGCCACAGCAGCCTGGCCACGGCGTCTCCCGTCCCAGCCCAGGGGCACTGGCTGCTGCAGGAACACCAAGCCATCCCCTCTACCACCGAGAAATCCACCCTAAGCCCTGGAAGGACTGGAGGGATACCTGCAGCTCCGGCTCAAATCCCAGCACCAGTGAGAGCTGGCTCCCTCAGGGGCAGGGGCTGAGCACAAGCTCCAGGACTTAACATAAGGGTGGACACCACAGGAGGAAAAAACATACAGGAATCTCACCCCCTTCCCTGGAAGGCAGGAGACAGGAGAGGCCCACGGAAAACACCAATCCCATGATCAGAGATGGCCATTGCAGCTCCAGATTCATCAGGAACTGCAGCGCCAGGACAAGGAGGAGTGGATTTGAAATGACAAGAGCTCAGGGCTGGAAAGGATATTGAGAATAAATCCTTCCCTGTGAGGGTGCTAAGGCCCTGGCACAGGTTGCCCAGAGGAGCTGTGGATGCCACATTCCTGGAAGCGTCCAAGGCCAGGCTTGATGGGATAGTGGAAGGTGTCCCTGTCCATGGCCCTGACCTGCCCCAAGCAGCCACAAGCCCATCATCCATCATATCCCACCAGTTCCTGCTGCTACAGCCACCACTCCTCACCTTGTCACTGTCTGTCACCTTGCTGCCTCCATGGCACTGCAGGTCCCAGAGCAGCCTAGAGCTCACTCCTTTCTCCCTTTCAGCTTTCTCTGCCTCCCCAATTTCTCCTTCGGGGTGGGCAGGGAGCTCTCTAGCGCTGACTAAATGTGGGTGAAGGTTGGGAGAGCTGCGGCACCCAATTAAAGGCAGCTTTAATGACAAGGATGTGTTACCACCAAGTGGGTTCAGCCCCAGCTCACGGCCACTCTGCCTGACTCATCCAGGAACATCTCCTGCCACTCAGCCTCTGCAGGACCAAGGCTCAACTTCCCACTCCTAGGTTTCCCTGCCCTTGGGAGTGAGAGGAAATGTGGGGCAATGCTCTGCCCGACAGGGTATGTGCAGGTTTCACCTGGCACCAGCTCCTGAGAGTAGCAAATTGAACAGTAACACCAGGGAAAGCTGTTTTCCATAGCAGGAACAGAGTTCCCTGGAGAGCAGCAGTTTCCCAGTCCCGCTTTGCCTGCTTGGGGAAGAGCCCAACACCCCACAGAGCCGAGCCCAACAGCAATTACAGGGATGGGCTATCGGAAGTCCAGGCTGATTGCTTTAGCAGGAGCAATCTGCTCCCAGAGCACCCAGCCCTTTGAACACTCCGCCATGGAGGCACGGCCACACCTTGGGCTCAAACAGACTCTGCCAGGCAGAAGGAGTTGTTCCCTGATAATTCCTCCTCCAGAGATCCCCACCCTGCTCTCACAGGGTGCCATGGGCATGCGCCTCATGGCCCTGCTCTGCCCCAGCCCTCCCAGCCAGAGATCCAGGCACTCCAGCCCTTCCACTGGGTGATCTCTGTGGAGCTGTATATGCCAGAGCCAGCTCCTCATGGAATCAGGTACCACGAGGCCCACGAGCAGGGGGAGAGCCCCACTGCTGTCATGAGTGACATCCCAGCGAGAAGCAATGCAAATGCATCCCTGCTCCAGCTGCCAGTGCCCAGAATAACTCCACAACTCATTAAACAGGAGCCCATTCCGGCCCCCAGAGCCACCACACTGCTCCCAGGAATGCCTTCCTGATCCCCCTGGCATGCTGAGACCCCGCAGGACTCCCCAGCCCCAGCCCTGCTGCAGAGGCCCAGGCAGAAGCTATCAAAATGTAGCACAGTGTGCCAGGATCTCTGCTCTGCAATCCTTAAGGGGTCCAGGAAAAACAAAAGGAAAATCCACCTCAAATTCCCACAGATTACAGTAATTCAGGTCACAATTCTCCCAAACACACATATTCTTTCCCAGCCATCCCCTTTCTCAGCCCTACAACCTGCCCACTTCTGGTCAACCAGCCCTTCCTTTCCCTCCACCTTTGCCCCAGATCCTCTGCTCTCACTGGCCACTTTGTCCCTATCCACAAAGGCCACTCAGATTTCCTTGCTCCAAAGAGCCCCCAAATCATCTTGCGTACCTGTGGCCTACATGGGCTTTGCTCTTGCCTTCCATTCCTTTCCCTCTGCCAATTCCAGCCCAGCAACTCCTCCTCTCCCACTGCTCCTCCAGACCTGCCCTACTCCTTCCTCCGTCAGCCTGTGTCACTGTTCACTCCCCCTTCCCTCACCCTCAGAAGTTCCACCTGGTTTTCCCATTCCAGCACCTCCCTTTCGGAGCACTTTCCCAGTTCCACTCTGCTCAGCCACCTCCTGAGCAGACATCTCCACTCTCCAGGGTTTCCCTCCACTGTCACAGGGGAGCCGCTCCTGTTTGCTTCATCTCCATTTCTGGGGATTTCTTTTAATTCCAAATCCCCTCCCTCTAGATATGTGCAAGCACGACTGCTGCCACATTCCATTTCTCTAAGCCTGTGTCTCCTTTTCTTGGTTCAAGGCCCTGTAAAGCCTCACGGATTTCCTCCTTTTCCTCCCCTCCCAGCCCTGTGCTCCTCCTTCCCTGCTTCTCACCCCACTCTGTTCATCTGCTCCAGCCCTCCCACATGTAGACAGGTGCTCCATGCTTTTTCCCTTCTGGAGCATGAGGCGCTCCCCACCTCTGCTGTGATGGGGACACACCTGTCCCCAGCTCCCAAGATTCCCTCCTCCCTCACTTCAGCTCCTCATTCTGCTCCAGGAAGGAGGAAATGCACGTCGGCTCCTGCCACCCCGGGATCCACGGCACAGGCAGGACAGAGTTCCCTCCCGGTTACCGGCTCCCAAACCTGTGCCGCCCGCCGGGATCCGCAGCTCCCGACCCGCCCCGGCCCAGCCGAGTTCCCATGGCACAGGGCGAACACACAAACAATTCCTTCCACGTGAGGCAACTCCCAGACAGGGCAGATCCCGGCTGCATGGAGACGGGATGTGCTTCACCTGTTCCCACTTCGATTTGATCGGCTGCACCCCAGAATTCCACAGAGCCATTCCAGAGCTCGCTGCCTGGCACCGTGAGTGAGGGGCATACAGGGAACAAGGACCTCCCTCCTCCCTCTGCAGCTCCCTCTGCTCACCCTGTCCCTGTACGACCAGCTAACACTTCACACTCCAAAATCCGTCAGAGGAACCACAAATTTTCCCAAACCTGGCACTGTGGCCAGAGCAATGCCAGTGTGAGATCCCCACTGGTCACTGCCCTGTGTCCAAACCAGAGCACCTGCCCCAACAGAGCAGTCTGGAGACACTTCCCTGCTCTTAATTCCAAAGGAGGATGCACAGCAATGTATGTTTGGCTGCCCCTCAGCTCCAGGGGCATCCTGCATACCTGCCTTTCACCCAGATGGATGTACAGAAGGGTCAACACAGAACATGGAGAAATATTCCACTGCAGACAGCCAGAAGGCTGGAATCATTCCATGCTTATCTCCTGCCCAGGGCTTACACTGCTCCCATCCTCCTTCCCCAGCCCATCCCACTGGTTTACAGGGGATTAGCCCCATTTTCTGGGCAAAGCAGGAGGAACAATGCCTCATCCATTGAGGCCACGTCCCAACGGGCCCCACAGAGAGTAAGGACAGCACCAGCCTCTTGTCACTGTGTTAGGAGACACCGGGCACAGCGACAAGTGGGAATGTCTCCAGACAGGCCCCTCGCAGGGGAGTTCAAAGTCTCCCTTTGGACCCACCCAACCACCACCCTTTCTAATGCCAGATGGGACTCCTGGCCTCAGGAACCAGCGGGAATAAATGCCTGCTAAAGCAGCACCTGGGCCTGGTGGAGGGACGGTGTAACTGGATTAAGCTCAGAAAGAGGCTCCAAGATAACTCTGACTTTGATAGAGACAAGGCTCTGGTTGTACTTTACACGCCCCAAAAAACCCGAGCAGCCCCTAATGCACAGAATCCCTGAAGCCCAAATCCAGCTGAGTGCCGGGGCGGGAGCCGGCAGATCCGGGGGAACCACTTCCCAGAGCCACGGGGAGCACAGGGCAGCCGATCCCTTCCCCAGTCGGCGCAGTGAGGGGGGCGGAACCCCGAGGCTAGGGACCGGCGCAGCTCAGGTGTTTGGGAATCTGGGAATTCTGAGGAGAGGCCGGGCTGGACCGCTGCCAGCGCTGCCCAAAGCCGGGAGGAGGGACGGTGCCATAAGGAGAGGCCGTGCCGTAAGCAGGGGCTCCCCTTGGCCGCGGCACGGAGGCCGAGCTCCGGTGCCCCAAAGCAGCGCAGGGCGGCGTTCCCGGGGGCACCGGGGCCAGGCCGGGTGCGGGACCGCGCACGAGTCCCTGGGTGCTCCCTGCGGCCGCTCCCCGGCCCCGGGCGGTTTCCAGGCGGGGAACGAGCCCAGCTCCGGTACGCTCGCCCTGCCCCGTGCGCAGGGGCGGCCCCGGCCCGCGGGGCACCGCTCCGCAGCAGCCCCCTCCAGCCCCCCGCGGCACAGGAGGAGGTCCCGGTGCCGGCGGGGCCGCGGGTACGGCAGCCGGGGCAGGAGGAAGCGGCGCTCCCGTGCAGATGCACCGCGACCAGCGGGCAGGCGGCAGTGCGGAACGGCGGAGCGGGGCCGCGGCCAGCGGGGCGGGCCGAGCAGGGGTCGGTGCCCGCTGGGGCGGAGGGCGCGAGG
>QUSF01000061.1:1771245-1798962 GCA_003676055.1 Chloebia gouldiae
CAAACCCCCCCCCCCCCCCCCCAGCACCCTCCCGACTCCCGGAGACCCGCGTCATCTCTCCCGGGACCCACAACCGACCCCTTGGGACCCCCATCAGCGCACCTTGGAACCCTCATCGACCCCCGTGAGGACACCCATCATCTCCCGTCGGGACTCCCATCATCCATTCTCCCCGCTCGGTACCCGCAGTTTTCCCCCTCAGGACCCTCATCATCTCCCCGGGGACCCCCACGCTTCGAGAAGAGACCCCAGACCCAGTTTGGGACGCCCCCCCCCCCGCTGTCCCTCGGGTCCCCCGCCCCCCCCGGCCCCCCCGGGTGCCCCCCCCCACAGCCCCGCTGTCGCTTCTGCGATGAAGCACCCACTCTCAGCCGGCTCACTTCGTGCAGCGCCCACGCCTGGCACGCTGAGGAGGGATCCCCCTCACCCGCCCCCCTTTCTCCTTCCAGGCCGCCCCCCTTTTCCACCTCCTTCTGCCGGGGGGCCCCGGCGGAGCCCCCCGAGCCCGGCCGGGCGGGACGGCGGCTCTGGGCGCGCTGCTGCGCTGCTTCCCCTGCGAGCGGCTGTGCGGGGGCTGCGCGGTGCCCCCCGGGGCGCTGCCCCCGGCCATGCCGCCCCCGGCCCGCCGCCGCCTGCCGCCCGCCGCCCGCCTGCCGCCGCGCACCTTCCGCAGTTACCTGCCGCGCTCGCACCGCACCTACAGCTGCGTCCACTGCCGGACGCACCTGGCCCGCCACGAGGAGCTCATCTCCAAGGTGCCACCGCCACTCGCGGGCTGGGCGGCCACCGGCCCCCGTGTGCTGGGACAGCGGGAGGCCCCCTCGCGGCGTTCCCGGCGGGGTCTTAGGACAGCGGGTGTCCCTTCGCCGCGTCCCCAGAGTGCTGAGTTTCTCCCCACGGTGCCCCAAGTGTCCCCCTGTGGTGTCCCCAGGGTAGTGGGCGCTCCCTCTGTGGTGTCCCGGGATGAGGACGTTCCCGCAGTGGCCAGCATTACCCCAAGGCAGGAAGCATCCGCCCCCTGCGATCCACGCCGCGGTGTCCTGGCAGTGGCAGGTGACCCGTATGGTGCTCCCACGGAGGTGGCCGTCCCCAGATAAGTGTCCCCGAGGTGGCAGGTGTCCCCCCGCGGTGTCCCCAGGCCGGTGTGCACAGTGGCAGTGAGGCGAGATGGGAGCAGGACATGGAGGGAGGGGTGCCAGGGGACGTGGGGGACCCACCGGTGACACTCGCCGTGTCCCCACAGTCCTTCCAGGGCAGCCACGGCCGTGCCTACCTGTTCAACTCCGTGTGAGTATCGGGGGCAGTGGGGCTGGCAGTGGGGAGGGGGATCCCGGGGGTCCCCCTGTGCCGAGCCTGTGGGACCTGCCCCTCTCGGTGCAGGGTGAACGTGGGCTGTGGCCCGGCCGAGCAGCGCCTGCTGCTGACAGGGCTGCATTCGGTGGCCGACATCTTCTGCCAGAGCTGCAAGACCACCCTGGGCTGGAAATACGTGAGTACCCCCCAGCTGGGACCCCACCTGCTGCGGGCACTGCCCGAGATCCCCAACACCGGTATGGGCACCCCAACCCCTGCCCTGGGCATGTCTTGGCACCCCAAACCCTTGCTGTGGACACCCCCAAGGCCTGGGGAAGGCAGCGCCCATGGGGGCACAGGGGGGCTGACTCCATGTCCCCCCCCCAGGAACAGGCGTTCGAGAGCAGCCAGAAGTACAAGGAGGGGAAGTTCATCATCGAGATGTCGCACATGGTGAAGGAGAATGGCTGGGACTGACATGGGGGTGCAGCTGGGACTGGGGGGCACCGGGGGGTGTGCTGGGTGACCCCCTACTTGGCACCTTCACTGTGCCCCGTGGCTGGCACCAGCCGCGGGGGTCGCGGGGCTTTTCAAGGGCAATAAAGGCTTTTTTTTAGGAAGGTGCTGGTTGTCACCTGCCCCCCCGTGCTGCCACCACCCCAGCTCACCCTGGCACACAGCCTGACACAGAGAGGGGGGTCCCTGGTGGCCCCAGCCTGTCCCTTCCCCTCCTCACACGCAGGAGGCGGTTGGTGTGTTTATTAGGATGCTGAGATGGCGGGGAAACTGAGGCATAGGAAGAGCAAGGTCCCCTTGGTGCCGTGGGGAGTGTGAAGGGAGAGGGGAAGGGAGAGGAGGGGAGGGGAGGGGGAGGGGAGGGGGGGAGGACAGGGACAGGAGGAGCAGAGTCAGGGCTAGGGGTCGCTGAGACGGCCCATGAAGACGGGGAAGTCTCCGGTGTTGTGCCAGAGGACGAAGAGGAAGGGGCGCAGGGCCTCCAGCACCGGGGCCGAGCGCGCCACCGAGGTGGCTATGGCCGCCGCCGCCTCCACGCCGGCCTCGTCCAGCGCCAGCACCGCCCGGTGACGCGCCGTGTCCACTGCGGCCAGGCCCCGTGCCAGCCCGCACAACTCCGCGTCCAGGAACAGCCCGAAGTCTGCGGCACACGGCCTCAGCGCCACTCCCGCGGAACACGGGGACAGCGGGGGCCGAGGGGGCACCAGGGACGGAGGGGACACCAAGGGGACCCGGGGGCACAAGGGATCCAGAGAAAACCACGGGGACAGGCACATGGAGACGCAGGGACCCGAGGGACAGTGGGGATGAGGAGACACCGGGACACAACGGGGACACTGGGGGGCGCCAGGGGACACGCAGGGATATGGGGGATATTCGGGCCGCTGGGAATAATTTGGGGATACCGGGATATAAGGGGACATTAGGGGCCCTGGGGGGAGCAGGGCACATCCGGAGCACTGAGGACATGGGGGACACCAGGGACACGGGAGTGTGAGGGGGCTCAGGGGAAGCAAAGGTAAGGGGATACCGGGGACATTGTGGTCTCTGGGGACGCTGGGGAAAGTGATCCCCAGGGGAGGGGTGCGTGACATCCTGTAGAGAGCAACGTCACCGCACAGGGATGTTACCCCGCAGCCCAGCCAGCCCCTGTGGTGCCATCAGAGGTGTCCTTACCCATGTCGTGGACGAGAGGCACCACGTCCAGGGCGAGGTCGAGGCGCAGGCGGGGCAGGGATAGCGCGGTGGCCCGGGGCGGGGTGCGGGCCGCCCGCCGGAGCAGCGCCAGGAAGGTTGCGGGGTCCAGCGCCCGCTCCAGGGTCTCCAGAGGCTCCAGGGGCCCCCGCGGCATCAGCACCACGAGGCTCAGCCCCCCATTCAGCTCCAGCCGCCCCACCTGTGGGGCAGAACCCACCAAAGGGCCACTGCGGGGACCCCATGAACTGGCACCCCCACAGTGCCGCCAGAGAGGTGCCAGCCTGCCATCCCTCAAAACCCCTGGGGAGCAAGGTCACAGCCTGTGCCCCTTTCAGTGCCAGGGGAGTGACATCAACCTGGCATCCTCCCCGAGTGCCGCAGGAGTTATATCACGGCCTGACATTCCTCCTTAGTGCCACTGGAGTGACATCATGCCATTATCCCCCCAGCAGTGACGCCCCAGACACCCAGCACCTGGTGGCTGGTCCCGGCCAAGGGCTACCTGGACCTGCAGGCGGGAGTCAGTGAAGGAGGCCACCGGGTACTTGGCGCTGGTCATGGTGAGCACCTTGCGGGAGCGGTGGCCGGGCCGCAGGAAGGGCAGCAGCACGGTCTTCTTGCGGTCCAGCGGCATCCGCCAGGTGGCTGTGGGGACACGGCACCGCGGCTGGGGCCGGGGGCACCGGGAGCGGCGGCACCAGGGGTGGCCTCAGCTCTGCACCCCATGCCCAGGGAATGCCCAGGGAATGCCCAGGAGGTGCCCGGGGGGTGGCGGGTGGCGGGGCCCTACCGCGCAGGTGGACGGCACTGAGCAGCAGCAGGCTGGGCTCGGGGGGCATCGTGGACAGCAGCGAGGGCAGCAGCCCCTTGCTGGCCTCCCGCACCCAGGCATTGATGCGCTGCAGGTCCAGGCTCTTGTTGCCGCTCAGGGCATGCGGGTGGGCATTGTAGAAGTGCAGGGAGTCGTTGAGGAAGCGGGGCCGGAGCTGCAGCTCTGTGGGGCGGCACAGTGGTCCCAGTGTCACTTCGGGTGCCCAGTGGGCAGCGGCACCCCATCGGCACCCGGTGCCCGCCTCACCTGGGTGGTGGAAGATCTGGGTGGCTGAGAAGAGGCCTGGCGCACTGGCCAGCTGCTGCAGGGCACTGTGCACGCAGTGCAGCCCCTGTGGATATGCCAGGAGGGCGGCCAGACGCTCCTGGGTTTCTCCGCGGGCGCCTGTGGATGCAGGGAAGCTCAGCGAGGTGCCCCAGCTGGGACAGCGGTGACACGGCGGTGTCATGCCTGCGGGCAGCCCCTCACCCAGCAGCAGGTGCGAAAGCCCCACGGCGACGTTGATGGGGGAGAAGAGCAGATTGGTGTCAGGCTGGGCAGCATCTGCCATGCGCTGGTAGAAGCGGAGGGCAAAGGTGGCCAGAGCCTCGGCCACAGCAGCCCGCTGCTCTCCCGTGGGCTCCCCGCAGGTGTCGGTCGGCTCCTCATCCCCAGGGCATGGAGGGACGCTGGTGCCAGGCGTGGGTACTGCCGTGGTCCCGTTGGCTGCGGTGTCCAGCTCCTCCAGTGCCCCCTCCGGCACTGTGGGGCTGGGGGCATCTGTGACACCCCAGCCAGGCAGCCCCTCGGGGTGAGCACTGGGGATGGGCACGGGCAGCACGGTGGCCCCCACGTCCTGCAAGGGAGCCGGGGTACGAGCAGGGGGCACAGGGGGCACAGGCGGTGTTGGTGACTCTCTGAGCAGTGTCTTCCAGCTGGGAGAGGCCTCCAGAGTGAGCACCTGGGCACAGGGACTTGTGTGAGGGGGGCATGGGACACCCGGGTGGGGGATTGAGATGAGGCAGAATAGAGGGGTGTTTGACACAGGGAGCAGCCTGTGTCCCTGGGCCACACTTACCGGGGTGACAGTGACCATGGCTGTGGCTACTAGCCACACCAGAGGCAGCCAGAGTGTCTTGGTGGGCATGCTGGTGGGAGGGCACAGGTCAAGGGCAGGAGAGACACCCAGCATCCCCCACCCCGCCACCCCGCACCCCCACTCCCTGCACCACCCGTACCCCCACCCCATGCAGCCCAACCCCGGGATGCCCCCACTCTGACCTCCCCCAGGGCACCGGCTGTGGGGGGTGAGAGGAAGCAGAACCCCGGACCCACCTGGGTACCCGACGGGTCAGTTCCTGCGTGTCCAGCGGGCACCGGGAGATCTGGCCGGGTCCGACCCTGCCTGGTTAAAAATTAAGGAGGTTCCCGTAAATCAGCTGGGACACGGTCCGTGATGCGGGGGCGGGCAGGGGGGTGTGGAGGCAGCCGGGATGCGGCCCCGTGTCCCGTTTTGCTCCCGTCAGCCACCCGTCTGCGCGGGGTTCCGGCTTTCTGTCACCCACCGCCCCCGGGACCCCCGCGGTGACGGGTGTCGCCGGCCGCCCCCGGCCCATCTGTCCCCCCCTACCCGTGCCGGGGGCGCGGCCGCAGAACCTCGTCCCGCCCGCCCAGGGGCGTGACGCCACGGAACCCATCCCCGTGGCACCGAGCAGTGATGACCATGCCCGGGCGGATCGCCAAGGTGGGAACCGGGGGCACCGGGACGGGACCAGGATTCCGGCGCCGCTGCGGTACCGGTGCAGGTGTCCCGGTACCGGGGTGTGAAAAGGCGTTCTGGGGAGTGTTAGTGCCAGTGCGAGGATACCGGTACCGGGGTGTAAAAAGGGGTTCTGGGGAGTGTTAGTGCCAGTGCGAGGATACCGGTACCGGGGTGTGAAAAGGGGTTCTAGGGAGTGTTAGTGCCAGTGCGGGGATACCGGTACCGGGGTGCGGGAGAGGCGGTGCTGGGGGATGTGAGTGCCCGGAGAGGGGATTCCGGTACCGGGGAGAGGCATTGCTGGGGGCGTCAGTGCCTGTGCGGGGGTCCCGGTGGTGGGGTGCGAGGGAAACAGTACCGGGGTGTCAGTCTCCGGTGCGGGGGTGACAAATACCCCTGCACGTTTCAGTTTCGTTTCCCCGGCGGGGCGGCCCCGCCCAGGGGTGTGTCCAGGCTGCCGGTAATTAAACCCTGCCTATTAAGGCGCGGCCTGCAGGCGGCCCCGCCCAGAGGCGCGTCCCGGCTGGAGGATTAACCTATGGAGGCGTCTCTCGGGACACACCTCCGCCCACACCTGCCCCACCCCTTCCCGCAAGAGCTGGAGGAGGCGCGGCGCTGGGAGGGGGCCCGCGACGTGCGGTCGCTGGACGGGAACGTGCGGAGCTGGGGGGGCTCCTGCTGCCCGTGGAGAGAGGGCACGGGGAACGTGGGGGCACGGGGACCGAGGGGGTCCCCTGCGCATGGGCGACATGCGGGCTTGAGGAAGGATGTGCCCCTGGGGGCATGGGAGGGACTGGGGGTGACCCTTGGGACGGGCCTGTCTCACTGAGTGAGGGTTCCCCTCAGGACAGAACTGGGGAGGGGCCTTCTGAGGACGCTGCGGGTTCTGGGCTGGGGATACTGGGGGGAGGTTCCCCTCCTGAGGGGCCTGGGCTGGCACCGGGGAGTCTCTGTGGTGGGCACTGGGTATTAGGGCTGGACAGGGCTCCCCACGCAATGGACGCTGTGGCAGAGGGGGCTGAGGTGCCCCCATATCCCGGCAGAACAACCCCCCATACAACACGGGCGCCTTCCACTTCGAGCTGACCTTCTCTCCCAACCACCCGCTGGAGCCCCCCTGCACCACCCTCCGCACCCCCATCTACCACTCCAGCGTGGACCTGGAGGGCTGCGTATGGCAGCCCCTCACCACCGATGTGCACTGGGAGCCCTCCACCCGCGCCATCCAAGGTGGGCACCGCGGGGACGGGGGCGCAGTGCAGGGGTGTGCGTGCCTCTCTGACCCCCCTACCCCTGCAGTGCTCCAGGACCTGCTGCTGCAGCTGGACAGCCCCGACCCCCAGCGGGTGCTGCGGCCGAAGGTAGCTCGGGAGCTGCAGGAGCGCCCTGAGGAGTTCCGGCGCCGGGCAGAGGAACACGCCCGGCTCCACGCCGAGCCGCGCCCGACCCCCGCGCATAAAGCAATTAATTCTCTCCATCACCTGCTCTGGCTCCGTGGTGCCTCACTGGAAGAGTGGGGGGCTCCAGGAGTTGCTGCCCTCCACGTGCCAGCCCTGGGAGATGTTGCCCTCCTGGTGACAGAGCCAGGGCTGTGCCCCAACCTGGTGACAATGCCCAGACACTCGCTTGGTACCAGTGTTCCTCCCTCCAGAGACGAGGCCACCACCTCCTGGAACCATGGCCTTTACTGCTGGGGGACAGAGCAGGCAGGGGATGAGGAGGGGATGGCACAGGTGGGAGGCTGTGAGGGACCCCCTCAGCGCTTCTTGGTCTTCACGAGCCCTTTGGCCACCAGGCAGCGGTACAGCTCCTGCACGTACGTGTACACGCACTTGGCGTCGGGCACCGGCAGCCGCACCATGTCCTCCACCTCCAGCAGGGGGGCACAGCCTGCCCGTTCCCTATGGGAAGGGACACAGCGGTCACCAGGCCTGGGGATGGCGGGGGGCACCAAGGGGCCGGGGCTGCGCTCACGCACTCGGCAGTGGCGAAGGCCAGGGTGAAGTTGTCCCGGCGGGCGTTGGGTTCCAGGGTGGCAAAGTCGAAGGCGTCAGGGAAGAAGCTGTGCAGGAGTGCGCAGAAGGCCAGGCCATTGTCCCAGCTCCCCGAGAAGTTCTGCACGTCCACGTGCTGCGCACACAGGGGAGTCAGGCCACCCCCGGACCCCCCACCGGACCCTCCCATCGCCCCCCAGCTGCACTCACTGGGTACCCACGGGTGCGGGCACGGCACCACTCCAGCAGCATCGTCTTGACCGTGGCGGCTCCCCCTGAGCGCCTTAGGTGTGGGGCTGGGCCCTTGGCAGCCCTGGGGGGACCTGGGCTGTGGGATCCCCACACCCCACCATCCCTCATAGGGACCTCAGCCCCTCTGTGACCCCATTACCCTGTGGCTCTGAACCTCCAATGCCCCACTTGCACCATGGTCACACAGCCCCCTCCCCCCTGTCCCACCCCCCCACACACTGCTCCATGGATTCCCCATTCCTCCCTGTACCCCTCATGGCCCCATGCCCCCCATATCCCCTGTGTCCCATAGCCTCCCTCATTGTCCCATGTCCCCCCTGTACCACCATTGCCCCAGAGACTCCCAGTTCCCCTATGACCCCATTGCCCTGTGCCCCCAATACTGCCACTGTCCCATGCCCCTGCCTGCCCCGCAATTTCCCCTGTCCCTCCCATTGCTTCATGACCTTCCAACACCCCCACTGCTCTATGGCCCATCCATCCCACTGTCCCTGGCTGTCCTATAGCCCCCCCAAGACCCCGGGTCCACCATTCTCTCAATGCTTCTCCTGCTCCCCAACAGGGCCAGGCCCTCCTCACCCTCCGAACTTCTCCAGGATGGCGCTGCGCCCCTGTGCCTGGGTCCCCACTCGTGGCCGTCCCCCGGCCCCCTCCAGCCTCAGCCTCTGTCCCACTGAACTGGGGGCTGCCTTGTCCCGTGTCCCCCCCGCTGGAGCACCCCTGCAGACACACACGGGTGGGACAGCCATGAGCAGGGGGCTGTGGGAGACCATCGGCTGCTGTGGGGTACTGGGTGCCACCCATGGGGACACACCTCTTGCTGCCCCCTATGTCCTCGGCAGTGCCAGCTGCAAGGAGAGAGGAGGGGTCAGAGGGTGGAAGAGGGCACCCACACCTCCCTGGCACCTCTGGGGCTCTAGGTCCTCTCCCAAGGGGAGGATGGACACTGTGGGGCAGCAGTGACACCAGGACACTTGGGTGCCATCATCCAAATGGCTCTTACCTGTGGGGGACGCTGGGGATGCTGGGGACATAGGGGACGTGGGAGATATAGGGGACGTGGGGGATGTGGGGCTGGTGGCCCCCTCTGGGGATGAGCAGGGAGAGAACTCAGGCCACAGCTCGTCGTCCTCGTCCTGAAGCCAAGTGGGTTCCTGTAAGCAACAGGCAGGGTGGCACTGCCAGCACGGTCGGTGTCACTCACACAATGTCCCTGGCACTGTCATCCTGGCTCTGGCACTCTCACCCTGCCCCAGTAAAGTCAACTCTGTCCCCATCTGTACTCCAGCTGCCCTCCCCGCCACTTCCCTTCCAACCCCTCCTCACCTTTTGACGCCGGGTGTTGCCAGTTGCTGCCGGCGCCGCTTTTCCCTCGGTACCCTCCTCGGTACCCGCTCCGGTGCCCCCGGCTGTCCCTGCCTCGGCATTGCCACCCCCATCCCCGGCCTCTCCAGCATTGCCCCCGGCACCCCTGGGTGCTTCTGCCCCGCCATCCCCGGCAGCCTCTCCCCCCGCACAGCCCCCTGAATCCTCCTCTTCACCCCCAGTGTTTTTCCCTTCACCCCCCGTGTCCCCCGCATCGCCCCCCGCTTCCCGAGCTTCCTCCCCATGCCGGTGAGCCGTCGCCTCCCCGCTGCTCTCCCCCGGCCCCGCGACGGGGTCAGAGGGGGTGTCCGGAGTGGGGCTACCGCGGGTGGGGGTGCCGGGGGTGGGGGTGTCCAAGGTAGGGGTGCCGGGGGCGGGGGTGCTCGCGGTGGGGGTGTTCAAAGTGGGGGTGTCCCAGGTTGGAGTGCCGGGGGTGGGGGTGTCCGAGGTGGGGGTTTCAGCGTCTCCCAGAGCCTCCATGCTGCTGCGGTCACTGCTGCCGGGCACAGGGCTGTCGCTGGGGTGCCCCTCGATGACGCCGTGAGCTTTCCCGTGCCCCCCCATAGCCCTCCATCCCGGCTAACCCCCCTCCTGCCCCTGTCCCCACGCCCTCCTCCAGCCCTGGCACTCCCACGTTGGGCACCCCAGTTGCCCCACCCCGACTCCCCCTCATGCCCCGTCCCGGCACCACAACAGCACAGCCCAGTCCCTTCACGTCTTCCTGCAGCCCCCCAAGCCCCAAACCAACCCTCCCACTGCCCTCATGCCCCATGTCAGCACCCCTGTGCTCCCTCCTGCCCCCACGTCCCATCTCGACCACCCATATCTCATACCGGCACGTCCTTGTCCCGGCCCCTTTTGTCTTCTCCGCGCCCTCCAGTTCCCACTGCCGGCCCCCTATAACCCCTTCCCGGTCTCCCTTGCTGCCCTCCGGTGCCCCCTGCCCGGTGCCCCCCAGCCCGCAGGCTCCCGGCCGCTCCCGTTCCACCTCCGCCTCGCGTAGCCCCATTACCCCCGGAGTGCCCCGGAGCCCCCCCGGAGTCCCTCGGCCCGTACCCTCCGGCTGCTGCCGCTCCGCCGCCCCTGCTGCGCCCCAGCCCCCCCGCCCGGCGCTATTTTTACTCGGCGGGGGCAGGTGTCGACTTCACTCACCGCCCACCCGCGGGGCACGCGTGGGGCCGGGCCGGACACACGGCCATGGCTGGGGCGGGGGGACAATCCCACAGCCCCTCCCGGACAGCGGCGACACCGCAAAGAAGCCACTGGGTGGGGACCGAACCGTGCCACCCGAGGGGCACAGAGGACACGGACACCCTGGGCAGGGACAGGGAGACTTGGGGGTCACAGGCAGACGGACGAGGTGGGGAACACAGACACGCGGGGGACACGCGGGGAGGACACAAGGGGGACACGGGCACACGCGGGACGTGGGGAGCGCGGGGGGAACAGATTCCCGAGGGACAATGGGGAACACAGACACGTGGGGACACAGGTGACACGGGGACAGCCCGGGCAGGACGGCGGGACAAAGGAGGACCCAGGGACACGAGGAACAGGGGGACACAGGGGAAGGACCCGAAGCCCCCCGGCCATGCCCGGGTGAGGTCCCGGCGATGGCCACGCCCCCTCCCGCACGGACAGCCCCCTTCTCGTGACCACGCCCCCTGCGGGGCAAAGGCCGGGCAGAGCGCGCTCCGCCGCTCCCCTCCCGCCGCTCGGCCGCTGCCGCCACGCCCCTTCCGAGAGACCAATCAGCGACAGAGGCACACCCCTGGTCCCGCCTCTGCCAGCACGCCATTGGTCGGTCCCGGTGCTGGGGCGGGGCCAGAGCGAGGGTGGGCGGAAGCGCGGCGCCCACGTGGTTCCTGCAGGGAGCCGCCGCCGGGTCCCGAACCGAGCGGGACCGAGCGGGTCCAACGGGGCGGATCCGAGCGGGGTCGAGCCCAGAGGGACTGTGATCTGGGCTGAATCCGAACGGGGCCGGTGCTGGCCGCCATGGATCCGCTGCGGGCTCAGCAGCTGGCGGCCGAACTGGAGGTTGAGATGATGGCCGACATGTATAATCGGTGAGGCCCGCCGGGAGGGAGCATTGGGGGCGTTGGGGTGCCGTGGCTTGGGGGACACCAGCGCATGTCAGAGACAGTGGGGGACCCCGGGGTGCTGGGGTTGTAGGGGAGTACGGGGGTCCTAGGGGACACCCGGGAAATGGGGAAGGAAACCGGAGATGCCTGAGCATGTGGGACGGCGGGGGGTCTTAGGGGTGCCCAGGTGGCGATGATGGAGGATACTGGGCTTGTTGGGGTGCAGAGGCCGGGGTCCCGGTCGGTGAGGATGCGGGTACAGGAGGTGTTGGGGTGCAAGGGCTGGGGGTGCCGGGGATGGCGATAACGGGGGTATGGGGGGTGCTGAGGTGCGGGGCTGGGTCCCGGGGGTGGTGATGGCGGGGTACAGGAGATCTTGGGGTGCGGGGTCGGGGTCGGCAATGGCGGGGTACAGGGTATGCTGGGGTGCGGGGCCGGGTCCCGGCTGGCGCGGGGCTCAGGCGCGGTGCGGTCCGTGCAGGATGACCCAGGCGTGCCACCGCAAGTGTGTCCCCCCGCACTACAAAGAGTCGGAGCTGTCCAAAGGGGAATGCGTGTGCCTGGACCGCTGCGTGGCCAAGTACCTGGAGGTGCACGAGCGGATGGGCAAGAAACTGACGGAGCTGTCGCTGCAGGACGAGGAGTTGCTCAAGCGAATGCAGCAGGGCAGCGGCACTGCCTGAGCCCTCACCCGTCACCCCAATAAACCTGGGGCATCTGCTGTGCTCCCCTCGCCCCCCAAACCCACCCTGTGGCCATGTGTTGGGGTACGTGCTGTCCGTGATTGCTGCTGGGAGCCCCCCTTGTTGTCCCCAGCTGCCACGTGCCATGTCCTTGTGGGGGACACCCAGGGGTGCCCCTCCCGGCTGGACCCAGCCCGTGTAATCCCCTGGATTAGGCAGAGCTCGGCTGAGCCCCTTGTAATCCCCAGTGGGGTGGGACAGGGCTCAGCCCTTCCCTGTCTGTCTGTGCTGGGGGTCACCAGAGGGGACAGTCAGGGGGCCCGGCACAGGGACACAGCCCCCGAGGGCAGGGCACAGGGACACTCCCAGAACACCCAGCCCTGTTTGAGGATACACAGATGGGACCACGTGGGGACAACCCAGGGACACCTCTGCCTGGGCAAAGACCACGTAGGGACAGCCAGAGTCCACGGAGAGGGGTCATGGGGACACCCACATGGAGACAGTCTGCACACACACAGACGGACACCCCCACATACCCCCAGGGACACTTGTAGGGGACATGAACACCCAGCGAGTTACACCCGCTGAAGGACACCCCACACTGTGTGAGGGACACCTGCCGAGGGGCAGCCCAGGGGTGCCCAGAGGGACCGAGGGCAGGGGATGGGCGCTGTCCCTGCGCTCGCAGCCGGCAGCGTGTGCTCCATCTTTGTGCCAGCGCCTGCGGGAAGTGGGTCAGGCTGTGCAGGGCGCGGGGGTGGCTCTGCGCCCCGTGGCTCCCATGACACCCGCCGGCACTCTGTGAGGGGTGCGGGGTGTCGGCGTCACGGGAAGCTGCGTGTCACCAGCTCCACGGTGGCGCTGGGCGTGCTGGGGGGTGCGTGTGGCCGCACGCCCCGTAGAGGGTGTCCGTCCGGCCCTCCTGCAGCGCCCTGCATGCCTCGCTGCCCTGACACCCGCTGCTTCCATCAATATTTCAGGAGTAGCAGGCAGTGACCTGGAACAACAGTGGCCCACCCACAGCAGCCAGGCCCCGCTCTCCCAAAATAAGACCATTTTTAATAAATAATTTCCCACCTTTTGGTTCCTGTTGGGGGTTTTTCCCACTCAGGATGGGAGGGGACCCCCTTCTGCATCCTGCGGCCCCCCCCGCCACCCCCCGCAGGCTGTTCCCCACAGTTCTTGAGGCCTCCCCTGGGGAGAAGGGGGGCACGGGCGCCCTGAGGAGCCAGGACCCCCTGGGGCGCCGAGGGGGGCTCAGAGTCGGGGCAGGATCAGAGCCAGGAGGGGCAGGAGGACGGGGGGCCGGTGGGGCGCGGCGGCGGCCATGGGGGCACAGGGGTCATGGGGGCAGCTGGCGTCCTCGGGGGGCCCGCGGGAGTCACGGGATGGAGGGGGTGGCCGGGGCTGGGGTCCCCGCAGGTCGTGGGGGGGCAGCCCATCGCGGTAGAAGGCAGAGGGCGGCGCGGCCGGGAGGGTGCCAGGCCGACCCAGCGCCCGCCCCGGGGTGCCCATCACCGCCACCCCATTGCCACCACCGCCGTTGCCATCTTCCATCTCCTCCTCGTTGTCGTCCTCAGGGCAGGCGTCGAAGTCGCGGGGTCGGAGGTGGCGCAGGTCGGTGCCGCGGCGGTGCGGGGGGCTGGCGCAGGGCACCGGGGAGCTGGAGACACGCGTATGGCGGAACCAGGCCCACAGCGGGCGCGCACGGCAGTCGCAGGCCCAGGGGTTGGCGTTGAGGCGCAGGAACTGGAGCGAGGGCAGCGCGGCCAGCGGGTCCCCAGGCAGGGCCACCAGGCTGTTGTTGAACAGGTAGAGGATGGTGAGGCGCACCAGCCCCCCGAAGGCGCGGCGGTGGATGGCTGCCAGCCGGTTGGCATGCAGCAGCAGGCGGTCCAGGCTCGACAGCCCCCGGAAGACGCCCTCCGACAGCGCCCGCAGCTGGTTTCCGTGCAGGAAGAGGTGGCTCAGGTTGGCCAGGTCGGCAAAGAGATCGTCCTGCGGGGAACGGGAGAGGGGTGGGTGTGGGGTGGGGTTCTGCTGTGCTGTTCTGTAGCCCTGCCTGGCGGTCATCAGCTGGAGAGCCACTGGTGTGGGCCCAAAAGAGCCTTGCCATGGGTCCTAGTCCTGCCAGCATCGCCCGTCACCCTCTCCTGTGACCCTGCTCCGTGAGCATCATGCAAGACCTTGTCCTACATCCCTGCAATGCTGGTGTCACCCATGGTCCTGCCCCACGGCCATCACCCTGCTCCCTCAGCATCTCCTGTCCTGCCTCTGTATTCTGGCTGTGTCAGCACCACCTTGTCCCACACCCTGTCTCCATGGCTTGTCACCCGTCACCCTGCCCAGTCCCACTTCTGTGCCCTGGCGGCATCGCCCAGCACCCCACCTTACCCACCTGGAGGTAGAGCAGCACGTTCTCCTGCAGGTAGAGGTACTGGAGGCTGCGGAGGCCGTGGAAGATGCCACTGGGCAGGTTGGCCAGCCGGCACCGGTACAGGTGCAGGGCCTGGAGGCGGTGGAGGCCGTGGAAGGTGTCAGGGGCCAGGATGCGGAGGTGCGGGTTGTCACCCAGGTCGAGCTCCTCCAGAGCGGGCAGGTGGCGGAAGGTGCCCGGCTGGATGGAGGAGATGTTGTTGGAGTAGAGCCAGAGGGTGACGGTGCTGGGCCCAAAGGTGCCCGCCCGCAGCGCCCCGATGACGTTGTTCTGCAGGAAGAGGCGGCGGGCGCCAGGCGGGAGCCCCGCGGGCACCGAGGAGAAGTTGTTGGCCTGGCAGCTGACGGTGGGCGGCGAGACGTAGCAGGTGCAGAGCGCGGGGCAGGCGGGAGCCCCGCCGGGCACCCACACCAGCGCTGCCAGCAGCAGCAGGGCCGCCGGGCGCCCGCCTGAGGGCACAGCGGGGCGTCAGCGCGGGGCACCGCGCATCCCCAACTCCCGCGCCGCCCACCCCCCGCAGCCCCCCCGGCAGCCGCAGCCCCCAGAGCCTCCCAGGCTGTGCCCACCCGCCTGGCCGCGGCTCTCAAGGAACGTCTGGGGGGCCTTGGACAGTTCCAGGAGCCGCCCAGGGCCGTGCCCACCCCATCAAGCCATGTGTCCTTAGGAGAGTCCCAAGGTCCTGATAATTCCATAGGGCTGGGCACCCCAGGAGGCCTGCAGGACTGTACCCACCCTTAGGGCCATGGGTGCCCAGGAAAACCCCAAGGTCATGACAACCCCGTAGGGCTGGGCACTCCTAGAAGCCCTTCAAAGCCACGCCAGCTCCATAGGGCCATGGTTCCCCTGGAGAACGCCAAGGTCATCATCTCACTGCAGGCTGCACACCCCGAGGTGGGGAACTGTGCCCACCCACAGGGCCATGGCCCCCAGGAGGCCCCTGAGTGCCATGCCTCCCCAGGGACCCCCCCAAGGCCATGCCCACCCACAGGGCCACGGTCTCCTAGGAGATCCCTAGGACCACAGATCCCTGGGAGAATCCCAAGGTCATGACATGCAATAGCACTGAGCACCCCTTGCAGCCCCCAGATACACATCAGCCCTCAGGACTGTGGTCCCCAGAGACCCTCCCCAGGCCTGTGCTGCTGCACAACACCAAGGCTGGGCACCTCAAAAAGTGGCTGTCCACCTGCGACCTTCTGGGGCTGTTCCTGCTACTGGGGCCATGCTCCCCAGGGACCCCCAAAGTTCCCTGACCCCCACTGCTGTGGCCACACTCCCATGGGACTGTGCCCGCACCACGGTTCACCAGAACCCCTCACAGGGACACAGACCCCTAGGACCCCCCTCACCCCAGTCTGGGGGGGGGGTCCGTGCCCCCTCCCCAAATGGGGCGGTGCCACGTGCACGCGTGCCGCGGCCACGTGTGGGGCGGGGCACGCGTGGGCGCGGGCTGACGACACGCGCCGCCGCTCCGGGTGTTCAGCATCCCCCCCTTCTCCCCCCCCCCCCCCCCATGTCCATCCCCCCCTCAGGCTGCAACCCGAGAGCTTCATCCATAATTCAGCCCGGCGGCCTGGATCCACGCCCGGGGATGCGTGGATGCACCCAGTCGCCGCTACCGGGGGAGGGGAGAGGAAGGAGGGGGGCGGTGGGACCCTCCAGTGCATCGGAGGTCACACCGGCGCTGCACCGAGGGGTCCCACCGCCCCCTTCCCTCCCTTCCCCTCTGCCGGTGCTCCACGAGTTGGGGGGGTACCCACCCCCCACCCACCCACGGAGGCGTCCGGCGCATCTGCTCAGCGCCGCCCCCCTCCCCCGGCGCCCCGTGCCGGCGTGCGCCCCCCACCCGCGTCCCATCTGTCACCCCCCCCCGCCGCGGGCTGACTCAGTGGGGAGCTGAAGCCCCCGGTTCCCAGCTCCCCCCCCCCCCCCCCCCGGGTGCCAAACCCCCCCACCCCAGTACTTGCGGGTACCCCACAGACCCGCGGCACCCACCCGCGGCGAGACCCGGGCACTTCTGGCTCCCCGCGCTGCCCACACGGGGCAACCGTGGGGCGTCTTCACACCGGACTGGGGGTACAGGGGTGCCACGGCGTACCCCCTGGGTCGTGGGGCACACCCCGCTGGGCATCGTGGGGTACCCCCACTCCGGGCTGGGGTTCTTGGGGTCTTGGTGGATCGTGGAGCGCCCAGAAGCCGGGCTACGCACGCCGGTGCTGCACACGGTGTGCCGGGGTTCGTGGGGCACCCCGACGCTGCCCCGGGGGGCCCGGGATGGCAGCGAGTACCCACGTGTCACGGGGCACTCCCACACTGGGCTGGGGGTCCCGGGGTGACACCGGCTACCCCGTGGGTCATGAGACAGCCACATCTCGGGCTGGGCTGACAGCAGGCACCTCGTGGGTCGGGGGCATCCTCGCGCCGGGAGCCGGGGGTCGCGGGGGGCTCAAGCTGGGGCGCCCCGGGGCTGCGCCCCCACGCCGGGCTGCGCGTCCCGGGGCGGCCCCGGAGTCCCCGCGCACCGGGGGTTCCCCACTCACCCCGGGGCACCCGCACCCTGAGAGCCGCGGGTCTCCCGAGCCGGGACCGATGTCTCCGTGTGGCACCCCAGGGTTCACCCGACACCCGTGGGACCCCGCCCGACCCCACGCCTACCTGGGGGCAGGTCCCGAGCCGTGGGGGGCCGCATGGCGGGGCGGCCGCTCAGGCGCTGCCCACCCGCGGGGTCATGGTCGGTGCCGGGGGGGGCTGCTCACCGCCTTCGCCCCCGCCGCGCCGCCGGGAGCAGCAGCCGCCGCCGCCCCAGGGCATGGCACGGGTGGGCTCGGGCTCGGGCACGGGTGGGCTCGGCGCGGCACTGCCCGCGGCTCCGTGGGGCTGAGCCCTCCCCGCGCCGCGCCTTATCCTGGGGCGGCCGCTCCGCCCCCCGCGCCGGCCCCGCCGTTTAACCCTTCCCGGGCTGGCCCGCCCCAGGCGGGACAGGGGTGGTCACAGGGCCTCCCGGCGGGGACAGCGGGGACAGCGGGGGATGCTCAGCGGGCGCCCATGGGGGACCCGCCCTGCGGGACTCAGAGGGGGACTCCCAACGGGGACACGGGGGTGTGATGGTTTCCCCCACGGGGAAAGGACTCAGGGCTCGCGTGGGGAGCTGTGAGCGCGGGACACGGAGGGTTGTCTCCGTCCGTTCGTCTGTCTGTCCGTCCGTCCGTCCCCCTGTCCCACGATCCCTCGACCGGCGCCGGGCTTTGGTGCCCCCCGTGGACGGCGGGACCTCACGGGGGCTGCCCCCGGGCTGGGTGCGGCGGGCCCGGGAACCCCGCACCCAGAGAGCCGCCGGGAGGGCGCGGGGGGCGGTGGTCCGCGCACCCACGCGGGACCGTGGCGCTGTTCGTAGTGCCGGACCGGCGCTGTCCGTGGTGCCGTCGCGGCGCTGCCCGGACTGGGGCACAGCGGGTGGCGGAGGTGCGGGATGCACCGGCCTCGCGCGGGCCCCACGCCGGTGCCGCGCGTGGGGTGGGACGCGTGGCCGCGCGGGCTGCGGCGGCACCGGCATCGGCTGGCACCGGCGCGTATTTGCGTCGCCGTCTCCGGCGAGCGAAATGCCACAAGCTGGTGCGGCGGCAGCCGTGGGATGGGGCGTGGGCGGCGCGGGGCTGACTCAGGGGCCGCCATCCGCTCCCCCCGTCCGTGCCCCCAGCCCGGCCGAGGAGCCCCCGGCCGGACACCGCTGATCGGACAGGGCAGGGGGAACCCGCCCGGGCGGGGCTCTGGCTGCTGGTGCCCACCCGCCTGGGGAGCTGCGGACAGGGTGAATAGGGAGGGGACAGACGGACGGATGGACGGTGGAGGATGGATGGAAGGAGGGGGCAGGTGGGTGGACAGAGAGGTGGAGGATGGATTGATGGACAAGTGGACATGAGGAGAGAAGGACAGGTGGACAGACAGATACACGGAGAACATCTGGAGATGGGGTGGACGAATGGAGAGATGGGCGAAGGATGGGGAGGAAAGATGGACAGGTGGAGGGAAGGGCAGGTTATGGGCAGCTGGATGGTTGTGGGACAGATGGATGGGATGGATAGAGTTATGATTGGAAGGGGACAGATGGACAGGTGATAGACTGATGATGGACAGATGGATGGGTGACAGGCAGATGGATGGGTGATGGACAGATGGACGGGTGATGAACAGACAGAAGGGCAGCTGGCAGAGCAGATGAGAGGCAGCAGCAGTGGGGACAGGTGGGGACAGACCAGGCAGCAAGCACTCGTGGATGGACAGAGGGAAAAGGAGAGGATGTGGCCAAAGGCAGGGTAACGGGAAGGACAGCAGTGTCCTGGGCGGGGAGAAGGCAGGGAGTGGGGGATGAGGGACAGGCAGGGGACACAGCACAACACAGCAGAGTGGCATGGGAGTGGCTCTGGGATGGCACAGCTGGAGTGGTCCAGGGATAGCCCAAGGGTAGTCCTGGGGTGTCCAGGAACGGCCTAAGAGGTGACCCAAGCGTCACTGAAAACTGGTCCAAGAGGGACCAAAAGGGCGATCCAAGGGTGGCCCGAGGGTGGCGCCAGCCGGAGCGCATCTTGGGGACAACAGGTGAGATGTCACACCTGGAGATGCCGAGGGGGGCACACGCGGGGGGGCGTAAGGGCGGCACTGGGGGAGGACTCCATGCCGGAACGGCCCCTCCTGGGCGGACCCACGGCTGACCAGGGCTCCGCCGAGGCCGCCTCCGCAGCCCCGAACCGCCGGGCCCGGGGGCGGGGCCCGGCCAGACCCGGCAGCTCCGCTCCGCCCGCAGCCGGGGCGGGGGGTGGGAGGAGGGGCCGCAGCACCGGGGACACCGGGAACATCGGAAGCACCGGGAGCACCGGGGCGGGGAAAGCCCGGTCCCCTCCCCGCCGGGCTGGGCGGGAGGCGGGTGAGCGGCGCGGGGATGCAGCGGGAGGACCCGCGGGGCTCGGAGGGGCCCGGATGGCCACGGAGCGGCGGCGGGAGGGCGTTGTGATCGGGACGGGAGGATCGGGCAGAGGGGGAACCGAGGGCCCTGGGCCATGGCCTGCGGGGTTGGGCTCGGCGTGGACGCGATGCGGATGTCCGGGGTGCCCAGGGAGGTGCTGCGGGTTCGCGTGGCAGAGCGGCGGAACCACTTCTGCCCCGGGGCCATGAGGGAGGCTCGGGGGACCGGCATGGCGGGGCCCCACGGCTGCCCATCCCCGGGACCACGCGTGTGTGTCCCCGCCACACGTGTGCGGCACAAGCCCCGCGGCCGGAGCTGCTCCGTGGGGCGCGGGCGGTGCCCACCCCGGGACACCGCGTCCTGCAGGGGGCAGCGGGGTGGGGAGGGGCGCCCAGCCTTATGGCAGCCCCCGGAGGTCCTGTGACCCTACCTGCCCCCACCACGGCCCGGGGGGAGCTGGGAGGACACAGCAGGGACAGAGGGGACAGTCACTGATGCTGCGAACCCCCGACCCGAGCCGTGCTCCTTCGTGGAGGGCTCACCGGGGCTCCGGTACAGGTTCCCCCCGGGCCGGCCCCGCCTGGCTCTGTTCAGGTTAATCTTCAGCTGCTGGTCACTCTAATGAGGCCTCATTACCTGACATCACAGCAGGCAGGGCACTGGGACAGGGACGGCTCTGGGCAGTGACACGGTGACAGGGGCTCGGTGCAGCACAGCCAGGCTGTGTGTGGGTGAGGGAGGTGGGGGGACACGGAGGACAGTGAACTGGGGGTGACATGGCCTTGGTGGCCTTGCCACCCAGCTGTGGGTCACGGGGGAGTCCCAGCTGTGTTGTGGGGTGACCTGTTGTCAGCCCCAGCATGGTGACAGTCCCCAGTGCAGTGCAGTGCTTGGGGTAGCAGTGTCCTCAGGAGACATGTCATGGTCCCCAGCAGTGTGAGGGGATTCCTGGAGACATGACAGGGTCCCCCAGGGGGTGGCAGGGTCCTAGAGATGTGACAGTGTCCCTGAGAGCTGTGCCAGGGTCCCCAGGGGAGAGCCCCAGGGGCTGGGCTGGGGCCCTGGGGGGTGTGTCACTGTCCCCTGCAGCGTGCCTGTGTCCCCAGGGGCTGTGCCAGCATCACCAGGAAGAGTGCCAGTTTCCCAAGCACCGTGCCAGGCCCCGGGGGGGCTTGTGTTGGTGTCCTCCGGGGGGGTTGCCAATGTCCCCAGGGGCTGTGCCAGCGTCACCAGGAAGAGTGCCAGTTTCCCAAGGGCTGTGCCAGGTCTCCAGCAGGGTGCTGGTGTCCCTGGGGTAAGGTGTGTTATTGTGGTGTCCCCAGTGCTCACACCAGGGTGTGCAGCACTGTGCCAGTGTCCCGTGGCTGTGCCAGGTCCCCTGGGGATGCTGGTGTCCCTGGGAGGATGCTGGTGTTCCCAGGGGTGTGTTGTAACCAGAGCATGCACTTGGATGCCCAGTGTCCCCAGGGTTGTGCTAGGTGTCCTGGGCCAGGCTGGCTCGGGGCAATAGGGACAGCACAGGGGGTCCTGGCACAGTGAGGGGACCGAGTCCCCATTGGGGGGCCAAGGTGCTACCAGGGGGCCCGTGGTACTATCGGGGACTGCCATCCTCGGGGACCCGTGTGTGCTCCTGGGAGATTAGGGGGGAGGCACTGGGGTGCAGAGGTGCATCCCAGCCGCGCTGCCGGGGTTCAAACTCTGCGGTGGCGGTGAAGGTGACGGTGACAACAGGAGGGCCTGGCCTCGTGCAGGTGGGTGAGGGGTACAAGATGGGAGTCAGCAGGCACAGTTGTGTGTGCAGGTGTGCATGCCTGTAAACCTGCGTGTGTGCCTGTGAACAGCTGTGTGTGTGTGTGTGACTATAAATGTGTGTGTGCTTATAAATGTTTGTGTGTGTGTGTGTGTGCCCACAAACCTATGTGTACATCTGTGTGTGGGTCTGTCAATGGCCGTGTGCCACATGTCAGCAGCTGTCCCCATGTGTGCGAGCCCTGGCTACTGCAGGGTCCTGCCCTGAGCCCTGGCACATGGGGGGACACTGGTGCCAGCCACTGTGGCCAGGGACAAGGGGCAGAGCAGGGGCCACAGTGGCCTTTGCCCAGGTAGCCACGTGCTGCCAGGTGCCCCTGTGTCCCCCAGGTGTCCCTGGTGCCCTCGGTGGGTGCCAGACTGGTGTGACACCTGGCCTTTGTCACCCACAGGCTTGGCAAAGACACCCCAGGCTGGTGACAGCTCGGGCCAGTGGCCGCCTGGGCAGAGGACATGGCGGGGGGCGCGGGGCTGGCCAAGCGCCTGGGGACCCTCCTGTCAGGGCTGCTGGAGTGTGGCGCCTTCTGCGGTATCATCTTCGGCTGGGCCTCCCTTGTCTTCGTCCTCAAGGACCTCGGCTACTTCGAGGGGCTGTGCCAGGCCTCTGTCACCCCCAGCCCCAACTTCACCCTGGGGTCTGGTATGGACCCGCACCTGTCCCCGTGGTCCCCTGACTCGTGACCCCACTGTCCCGATGCCCCATGCTGTCCCATGTCCCCATTGTGCCTGTGCCTTTGCTGTCTGCAGTATCCCGATGCCCTTCAGTGCTCTGTGTCCCCACTGTCTCCAAGCCCATGTGCCTACTGTTCCCCAGTCCATGTCTCCGGTATCATCATGTCCATGGTGTTCCCACATGGCCGGTGTCCCCTGCATCTCTGCTGACTCATGTCCCCGGGTGCCTGCATCCCCACACCCCTGCTATTCCCGGTGTCCCCATGCCCCACTTGTGGCCATTCCCAGACTGCAGCAGGCAGGATGAGCAGTTCTCCCTGGTCTTCACCATCGGCTCCTTCATGAACAACTTCATGACCTTCCCCATGGGCATCGTCTTCGACCGCTTCGGTACCACAGCTGCGCGCCTCATCGCCATGTGAGCCCTGCACCGGGGGGACAAGGGGGACGGGGCTGGGGGGAAACTGAGAACAGGGGGTTATATGGATGGCCTGGCTCCCAAAGGGCTGGGGTAGGGGAATCACCTGTGATTCCCAGGATGCTGTTCCCACGTGTCACCGCTGTCCCCTTTAGCTCCCTCTACACCGGCGGGACCCTGCTCGTCGCCTTCTCCACCCCAGGTGAGACCCTGTGGCCAGGGGGTCCCCAGCCCTGGGGGGGACCTCTTTGGTAACCCCTGTCCCCACTGACCCCTGTGTCCCAGAGCTGGCGGTGCTGCTCTTCCCGGCCATGTCCATGCTGTCGGTGGGTGGCATCCTCCTCATCCTCACCAACATGCAGGTGGGTTCCCCCTGCAGCCTGACACTCACGTGGTGGCCACCTGCCCAACACCCACCCTGCCCGGCACAGGAGGGCTCTGATGGCACACAGGGGTCTCTCGGTGCCAGGTGGGGAACCTGTTCGGGAACTACCGCTCCATCATCATCACCCTCTACAACGGGGCCTTCGACTCCTCCTCCGCCATCTTCCTCATTGTCAAGGTGGGTGCGAGGGACATGGCAGTGGTGGCAGGGGAGGACAGAGCTGGGAACAGTTGGGTCACATCTATGGACATATTGGAGACACAGCTGAGTCACTGCTGGGGCCACATATGGGGACACACCTAGGCCCTGAGCAGGTGGCCAGTGGCAGCCTGTCTCTGTCCCTGACTCTGTCCTTGTCCCCAGTTGCTGTATGAGCATGGGCAGTCCCTGCGGGCCATGTTCCTCTTCCTGGCAGCCTGCAGTGCCTGGCACCTCCTGCGCACCCTCTTCCTGATGCCGCACAGCCGCATCCCCTACCCGCTGCCCCCCGATTATGACTACGGGTATGGGGGGCTGCCTGCGCCCTGCCGGGGCTCTGGGGAGAGGGTGGCCGGGTCCCACCCTGTGGGCAGCGGGTCCTGTCCCCTGCGCAAGTCCGGCCCCAGCAGGTGGACGCAGGTTGACAGAGGCCCTGCCGCAGGCTGCGGTGCCAGGGGCGTTCCCGCTCCTACCGAACCCACAAGGACAAACAGGCCCCGGGAGCGGCTGGACCCGAGGAGACACCCCTGGAACCGCCCGTAGCTCGAGGTGCTGGAGGGGGGGGATCTGCTCGGTGGGGGGGGGTGGCTTTTATTTGGGGAGGGCTTGACCGGGTGGGCGTGACCACAGCTGGCGGTAGGCGGTGCTATGTAAATGAAGGCGTGACTTGATATGTGTGATTGCATATGCAAATCAAGGGGTGGATGCTTCTTATGGATGGGCGTGGCTGTTGATGGGCGCGGCTGGAGGACAGCTGGGATATGCAAATAAAAGCGCTGGGTGTGGCAGCATGTGGGCGTGGCCAAAAGGTGGGCGCGGTGACATCTCTGAATGGGCAGGGTGATACCGGTGGCTGTGAGGCCCCAGTGGGTAACAGGGACAAGGTGTGGGTGTGGCCTGGGGGGGTTGTGTCTGTATGCGCCCTGCCCTGACACCTGCACAGGTGGGGACGCCCCCGGGACGCTGTTCCGGGCCTGCGCCTGCTCGTGGCTCTTCGCCTGGCACGTGGCTTGGCTCTCGGTGATGCAGCTGCGCCACTACCTGTTCATCGGCACCCTCAACCCGCAGCTCGAGCACCTGGCGGGAGGGGACCACACCCTGGGTAAGGCACCGCGGCAGGGGGGGACATGGCAGGGACCCCCGGGGCCGGCCCCGCCAGCCTGATGCTGTCCCCCCACAGTGAGCACCTACACCAACGCCTTCGCCTTCACCCAGCTCTGCGGGGTGCTCTGTGCCCCCTGGAACGGCCTCATCCTCGACCGGCACAAGCGGGGAAAGGGCCCCCACCCTGAGGGTAACTGTCCCCCTCCCCCACCCC
Organism: Chloebia gouldiae; assembly: GCA_003676055.1. Lineage (NCBI taxonomy): Eukaryota > Metazoa > Chordata > Aves > Passeriformes > Passeridae > Chloebia > Chloebia gouldiae. The sequence continues at coordinate 1,795,397 of QUSF01000061.1, forward strand.
AAGGGCAGCTGAGCCCCCAGCCCCATCACTTGCGGGTAGTTAACCCCCATGGCCCTTCCCCTCAAGCAGAAGCACTCTTTGGCCCCTCACTATGGGGGTAGCCACTCCTCCCAGTCCTGTGCTCCCTGTCCCCTATGTCCTCATTGCTGCCACACCACTGTGCCCGAGCTCACTGCAACTGGAGAAGGGACACGGGGGGGGGGGGCCGTGTCCCCGTGCCGTGACCCCCACGCCCACAGGGATCCTGGCCGTGCTGGCAGACCTGCGCTCGGCAGTGCTGTCACTGGTGGTGACAGTGGCACTGTGCCTGCTGTTCTCCGTGTTTGCCGCCGTGCCTGTCCTGCCTGCCCAGTTTGGCACCTTCGTGCTGCAGGTCATCAGCCGCTCCTTCCTGTACGGCGGCAACGCCGCCTTCCTGGCCATCGCGTGAGTGGGGACAGCCACGGCCACGGGGACGGAGGTTCAGGGTGGCAGGGCATGGTGGCACCCTTGTTGTGGGTGTGACGGGGCAGACTGGGTGGCGTGGTCAGGATGGAGTGGCAGGGGATGGCGGTGGGGCTGCAGGGTGGCAGACACGGTGGAAGTGTCAGGGGACAGGGTACTGGGGTGGGGCTGTTAGGGCTCAGGAGGGGGCCAGGGTGGGGTGGCAGGAGGTGCCCGTTGGTGACGTGGGTGCCTGGCAGGTTCCCCCCGCAGCACTTCGGGAAGCTCTACGGGCTGGCCATGGCACTGTCAGCACTGGTGGCCCTGCTGCAGTACCCCTGTGTGGCCCTGGTGCAGGGGCCGCTCCAGGGGGACCCCTTCTATGTGAGTGTGCCCTGTAGGCCCCCCGAGTGAGGGCTGGGGGGCTGCTCCATGGGGAAATGGGGGTCCTGCCCTGGGAGGGAAGGGGGCTTGCCACATGGGGAAATGGAGATCTCATCCCTTGGGAAAATGGGGATCCTGCCCCATATGGAAATGGGGATGCTGGCCCAGGAGGGATAGAATCCTTCCCACAGGAGTGGTGGGGTCTTATGCCATGAAAAATGGGGGTCCTGCACCAGAGAGGAATGGGTGTCCTGCTTCTGGGGAAATGGAGGTGTCTCAGGTGTCCTGGCCTAACAGAGGGGATGGGAGGAGGACTCCCCAGACCCCTGCCCTGACACTCTTCCCCTCCACAGATGAACTTGGGGCTCATTGCTGTAGTGCTGGTGGCCTTTGTCAGCCCCGTGGTGGTCACCCGTGAGTGCCAGCGGCGAGCCAAGGAGCTGGGGATGGCTGGCACACCCCTGGCAGCCCCCCCTGGCACTGAGATCCACGCTGAGACCCCACACTGAGCCCCACACATGGAGCACCATTTTTGTAGCAGCCTGGGGGTGCTGTGCCAGTGGGGTGGGAGGGTTGGGGATAATAAACATTGCTGCCCCCTCCGCTTGCTGTGCTGTCCCCACGAGTCCCCAGCCCCGTCTCCAGGCCCCTGGTGCACACAGACATGGCTCAGGACACCTCTGCTTTACTGGGAAAGGAACTGGGGCACCATGGCAGCGCTGGGGGCTCAGTACTGGCAGATGAAGGGGTGCAGCTGGAAGCAGAAGCGGCTTCGCCAGAGCCCATCTGGGGACAAGGACAGTGTCAGGGCCATGGGTGGTTCCCAGGTACCCTCAGTACCCTGCATCTACTTCCAGTGCCCCCTATATCCCCCCCTGGCTCCTCCAGTGTCCTGTAACCCCTCCTAGCCCCTCCCAGTGCCCTCGGTGTTCCACTCAGTTCACCCAGTGCCCTGTAGACCCCTCCCCACAGTGCCCTACCAATGTTCCTTCAATGTCCCAGCAGCCTGTGCTCCCCTCCCCAGCACCCCCCAAGCCTGGACAGAGTGGGTGGGTGACCTTACCTCGGATACTGAGGGTGGTGCAGGTGGTGACAATACCGAAGGGGTGGGTGGGCGCCCAATTCGCATAGTTCCAGGGGCTGGAGTCTTCCCAGTAGGACTCCCACTGTCCCGCCTGCTGTGCCAACACCTCAGTCCCCAGAGAGAGCCCCCACCATCCCTACCCTGCCCATTGACCCCAAAAACCAGCCCCAGCAATCAATGGCCAGCCCCTCATGCCTCAAAACTCAGCCTCCAGCCCCAGGCTTGTCCCCCACAAAGCAGCCCCAGCCCCTCACTCCCCAGAGCAGCCCCCAGGCGATCTCCTCGCCAGCTCCCAGCACCCCTTTGGCAGCACCTTGTCCCCGGAGTGCCCTCACCCTGCAGCTGGTGACAGCTCCAATCCAGGGTGAGATGATGGTGTTGTAGGTTTGTGCCAGTTTCTGGAGCTCCTGGTTGCGGGCAGCGCTGTGCACCGAGACCAGCTGGCCCCGGTACACGTCCCGGCAGTAGCGCTGTGGGATGGGCACAGGCTGGCACCAGGCACCCACATGTGCCCGTGGGCACCTCCCGGCAGTTCTGCCATGGCACGGGCATGGCCCGGCATCCTGACACACCCCCCACCCCCTGTGCCCCATGTCCCCTCACCTGGGCGCCCGAGTACGTGCGCATCTTCTTCACCACGACGTAGTGCAGCTGGGCGGTGTCACCAGTGGGGACCCCCTGGAACTGGCAGGGGGCTGCAGGGCACAGCAGGGGGAAGGTTGGTACCGGGGGTCCCTCCACCACCCACCGCCAGCCCCAGGCACATGGCATCAGCACTGTGGGCATGACAGGGACTGAGGGTGTCCCCAGGGTGTCCCTGGGAATGGGCAGGGGTGTAGGGGTCACTCAGTGGGGCAGGAGGATGCTCACCAGGATGGCTGGCAGGGACAGTGCCCAGCAGGGCAAGAGCGAGCAGCAGGCAGGACCACATGGTAGCAGGACATGCAGGGACACTGGGGACACCACCGGCACCCCGGTGAGATGCCATGGCCCTGTCACTCTTGGCCATCCCCCACTATGGTCCAGGGCCCCTCTGCCACCCTTGGTAACAATCTCTCTGTGGCTCTTCTGCTATCCCCCATGCCCCCACTGTCCTTCTGCCACCCACAGTTCCATCTTGTGTCTCTTACCTCATCCTATCCCTCTGTGCTGCATATCCCCACTGTCCCTCCACCCTCCCCTGTGCCACTCCCACGTGCTCCTGGCATCCCAGAGACCACCGTGTCCCCCAACACCCTCGTCCCAACCTCAGGGATGCCCACCCCTAGTCCCCACCCTAGCAGCCAGGGGCTGAGCCCACTCTGATGTCCCCATCCATGTCCCTGTCCCCATCCCCACTCCTCACCTGGGGGTGAGGGGAGCTCTGCCCCTTGTTCCCCTTTATAGGGGGGACAGGGCCACATGTCACTACCACAGCCTTGCGCCACCCAACCTGGCCTTGGGGACACAATGGGGACATTGGGGTAACAGGAGTCGGGAGGGAGTCCTTGCCCACAGTGGGATGCACATGGATGCATGGGGGTGCCCAAGGCAGTGGGTGGGTGCTGGGGGGTGGAGGAGTGGGGGTTGCTCCAGTTTGAGGGGTGCAAGATGGGTGTATGGGGTGCAGCATGTGCTGGGGGGGGTGCTGGGGGTGCAGAGGGGACGTTGGGGTGCTGATACCATCTCCCGCTGG